>JAAEAF010005203.1:0-58364 GCA_011037195.1 Triatoma infestans
TTGGATTTTTTACTTTTTTGCGATTTTCTCAAAAATGGCTCAGACGATTTTCTTTAAACTTGTAATATCAACCACATATTCAAAGAGCTACAACTTTTATTTGAAACATTTCTCCGGGAAAATGCAATGAAGGGCACTTTTTGGGGAGGGGTGGAGTTAGGTTCCATGTAAAGTGATATTTGAGTTTACTAGACAATTCTGTCATCTAAATAATTAATGTTTATTAGAATTAAATATGTTGTTGAAATTCCGTGTTTGAACAAAATTGGATAACCGGAAGTGCGTTTACTTTACCACTTTATTAAATGATTTATTCTCTTTTTCGCAATTTTCTCAAAAATGGCTTCGACGATTTTTTTACAAACTTCATATATAAATTAAACATGCAAAGATCTACATCTTTTATTTGAAACATTTCTTTGGGAAAATTCTTTTAAGGGCACTTTTAGGGGAGGGTGGGGTTATGTTTTTCTCTAAAGTGCTATCATAGTTGATTATACAATTCTATCACACGAATTAGAAATAAATAGATGGCTGAAATTCAGTTTCAAGAAAATTAGTAAACCGGAAGGGCGCTTTTACTGGACAGTTTTTCAGTTTTCGACGAATTTCATTCAAATTTGGTACACAAACAATGAACTTTGTCAATTATAATTTTGAGAACTGGAGTAAGAGAAAGTTGTGTGAGTGTTTCACACCACATTTTTTTTATACTCAAGGGACTTGAAAACATCATTTTTGTCGAAAATAACTCTCAATATTTTTCTTTGAACTTTATATATAGGTGAAGGTCTTTCACCCGGACGTTTGCTGCCGGATGTTTGTTTAGATAACCTTATCTCTAAACTGTCATTCACTATATACTATTCCTTTCCTCCATTCACAAATACTTATTACAATTAATTCTATGTACCGTAAATATTCTTGGTTTGAAGAAAATTTGCCAGTAGATAAAGTAAGTCGGGTGTCTCATTTTAGTCGGCATCTAACTACGCTATTACCTACTATTGCTAATTAGAATTTGTATTACACACTTTTTGAATCACCACCAAATAGTTTTTTAATTCAAGCATTACAGAGGCCAATGGTATAGCTCAATGGTAGCGCACTGGACTAGTAACGCGGAGGTGCCGGGTTCGAATCCACCATGCTGCCCTTAGATTTTTTTCTTTCTAGTAGTAAAAATAAAAATTAAAAAAAAAAGTCATACGACTTTCTCTTACACTAAAATTAAAACAATTTAATCAAATAATGTCTACTTGGTATATAAAAATGGAGGTGGGGATTTTATTAGTTTACACAGTTACACCAAACTATAAATTTATTACAAAACCAATATAGACCTCCCCCCCCCCCGAATAACCCTCTAAAATTAATTTTTTTCAGAAAAAGTTAGTAACATAAAAGTGATACGTTTCTTCAATCTTTCCTGAGAGCATTCTGGAAATATGACCATAGCCGATGCTATTCTATTTTTTTTTTTCGGTTGGTATAATATCCAAGTTAATCCGTATAGCAACGTTTGAAGAAGTCCAGGAATAGGTTCAATATAGGAAGAAACGTGTTTTTGGAGAGTAAAGTCCGAACTCAACCTCCGTGGAGTCCTCTAGGAAATGGTTTTACGAGTAGGCCAACTCGTACGTAAGGAAGCATACCCTCGCTGCAATCCAAATTGTATAGCTTCGGTTTACAAAGCTCTGCATGAATCATGGTCACCGAAAAGTACTTGAAAGAGAGGATAGTACTTATGAATAGAGAGAGAAAGATCAAGTTGGAAAAATAAATGAAATGACAGTTTAGAGGAAAACTGAGCCCACAAGGGGTATCTGTTGCATGCAGTTACTTGGGGTAAGAGAAAGAGCCAGGGTACTATAATTTAGGTCAATGATACTGAAGAGATAAAGGGACAAGAAGTAACAGTTAGGATAAGACAATACACTCCCTGCAGTCATATCTCAGCATTATTTGAAAAGATTTGAACCAACAAGAGAAGGCAATCTTTCAGGATAGTCTGAATCAGACATTCTACCAGTAATCATCTGTGCCAGTTTAAGCATTAACCTTAAGTAAAAATCAATCTAACTAGTTTCCACAAATATTAATAAGTTTATACATTTATTTGTAAATAACTTGTAGTTATTATTTTAATAGAATATATTTACTGTTAGCAGTGGTGACTACTTTATTTCTGGTACTTTACTCTCTTAAAACTTACATACACACAAGCCATTTACAAAACCGTTCACGCCACAAACTACTACTAACATATAACACATCCACACCAATTACATTTCGCACTCTACAGTTTACAGATAAGGACAAACACAGTACATAAACTAGGATCTCCTCCCTAGTTAATTGGCGAAAACCAAGGGAGAAGGAAGGGATTAGCTCAATGGTAGCGCGCTAGACTAGTAACGCGTAGGTGCCGGGTTCGAATCCAGCATGCTGCCCTTAATTTTTTTTTCTTCCTAAGAGCCTCTACAACGCACTATAGTGATGGGACAGTGTTGTCTGTAGCTAGAGAACGCTGCTTGGAGGCCAGCTATGCATTGGAGAAGGTTCCGGGGAGCACAATAGATCTTTCAAGTCGCAGTGTAATAATCCCCTACAACAATCTAATCTAATCTAATCTAGAGGAAAACTTTACTCTCAACTCGCCTAGAGTAGAAATTGACTCTTAGAAATCAATTTCCTTGAAAAAAAAAATTTCAAATTGCTGAAATCGTTTTCAAGATAATCGTAACAACCAATTAAAAAAACAATTAAGTTACACTTCCGGTGGATGGATTTTGATCGAAAACCTCGTATTGGATCTCCCACTGTAGTACTTGACAGAATATGAAGTTCCGCCTTTCTAATTTTTTAAGATATTTTGCACATATAAACAAAAATATAAAAAAAATCTGGTGTGACTCACTCACACAACTTTCTCTTCTTCCACTTCTCAAAATTATAATTGACAAATTTTATAGTTTGTGTAGCAAATTTAATGAAATTCGTTGAAAACTGAAAAAAAAATTGTCCGGTAAAAGCGCACTTCCGGGTGATTAATTTTCTTGAAACTCGGAATTTTGGCCATCTATTTATTTCTAATTAATTTTGTTTGGATAATAGAATTGTATAATTAAACTTTGATAGCACTTTAGAGAAAAACATAACCCCACCCATCCTCCAAAAGTGCCCTTAAAAGAATTTTTCCGAGAGAAATGTTTTAAGTAAAAGTTGTAGATCTTTGTATGTTTAGTTTATTACTTAGTTTCAAGAAAATCGTCGCGCGACATTTTTGAAAAAATCGCGAAAAAGTGAAAAAAAAAATCATTTAGTAAATAGTAATGTAAACGCACTTCCGGTTATCCGATTTTTTTTTTTGAAACTCGGAATTTCAACATCATATTCAATTCTAATTAATATAATTTAGATGATAGAATTATTTAATTAACTGAAATAGCAGCACTTTGGAGGAAAACGTAACCCCACCCCCTACCACATAACTGCCCTTAAATGAATTTTCCCAGAAAAACATTACAAATGAAAGTTTTAGCTCTTTGTATGTGTAGTTGATATTACAAGTTTGAAGAAAATCGTCGGATTAGTAAATAAAAAAAACAGCAAGTAAAGTGGTACTTCCGGTTGAGAAATTGTGACAGATGACCCACTGTCAGATGCCATGGTGATAGTTAAACGTAATATCAAGTTTCAACTTTCTACAGTTTTTCGTTTTTGAACTATGGTGTTCACATACATACATTCATACATACACACAGACACCATTTGCTAAAAACCACTTTTTTAGACTAAGGGGACCTCAAAACGGATATTTGCGATGAAAACTCGATATCGATAATTTGACACGATTACAATACTTCCTCTTACTAGAGTAAGAGGAACTAAAAAAATAAACTACCATTTGCTAAAACAATTTTCTTAATCAGAAGAAATATCTCAAGATATAATATTATAAATACAAGATATAAGATGTATAAAATACAAGATATAAAAAAAATAGCATTATGGAATAATGATTACAATATCAATAATTATACTTAAAAACAGAAAGATATTTTCTTATTAAATTAATAATAATAATAATAATAATAATAATAATAATAATAATAATAACCTATTCGTTTAAAAATATTACTTTTTTTTATTTTTTTAAAGAAATTATTTTTGTTTATATATTTTACATTTCTTATTAAACAAAACAAGTTTAAGTGTTTTTTTTTAAAGTAATCATACATAATATGTGAAAGTAGCGGATAATATCGTGATACGTCAATATACTTTCACCCTGTGTACAGAAATTGAGATCATGTCTAATTATTATCTGACTGAGATAAACTAATTAGGAAAAACATTATTTACAGATATTTGATACTAGAGTTTGGTGTTATCTAAGATATTATTATTAGTTGTAAATTGTAATAGATTTACTTTCTTTATTACAAATACCTAATTATTACTTTCTCTAACTCCTAATAAGAGGAAGTATTGTAATCGTGCCAAATTTCCATATCGAGTTTTCACCGACAATATCCGTTTTGAGGAGATCCCCTGAATCCAGAAAAGTAGTTTTTTACAAAATGGTCTGCGTGTGTGTGTATATGAACAGCATAGCTCAAAAATGAAAAATCGTAGAAAGTTCAAACTTGATATTCCGTTTAGGTATCACCATGGGATCCGACAGTAGTTATCTGTCAAAATTCCTCAACCGGAAGTACCACTTTATTGGATTTTTTTTCTTCTTCACTTTTTTGCAATTTTCTCAAAAATTGCTCTAAAGATTGTCTTTATACTTAGTATATCAACTAGACATACTAACATCTACAACTTTTACTTGAAACATTTCTCTAGGAAAATTCATTTAGGTGCACTTTTGGGGGAGGGGTGGGGTTAGGGTTTTCCTCTAAAGTGATATTTCAGTTTACTATACAGTTCTATCATCTAAATAATATTAATTCGAATTAAATTCGTTGTTGAAATTCCCAGTTTGGAAAACAAATCGGATGATGCTTTTACTGAAATGTATTTTTCAGTTTTCTGTATTTTCTCGAAAAAGCTCCAACGATTTTCTACAAACTAGGCATGTGAACTGCATATATAAAGAGCTACAATTTTTATTTGAAACATTTCTCCTGGTGAAGTCATTTAAGGGGGCTTTTGAGGGAGGGGTGAGGTTATGTTTTTCCTTAAAGTGGTATCATAGTTGATTATACAATTCTAGCATCAAACAAAATCAATTAGAAATAAATACATGGCCAAAATTTCGAGTTTCAAGAAAATTAGTAAACCGGAAGTGCGCTTTTACAGAACATTTTTTTTCAGTTTTCGACGAACTCCAGCAATTTTATCAAATTTGATACACAAACTTTAAAATTTGTCAGTTACAATTTTGAAAACTGGAGTAAGAGAAAGTTGTGTGAGTGTTTCACACCAGATTTTTTTTTCTATTATTGAGAAGATGAAAATCTATCTATTGTTATTATTATGCTGGTTTTTTTGTTTTGTTTTTGTTTTCATAGCAAATAAATGTTTGGGAGTCCAATGAAGGACGAAAAAAAGGTATTTTGCGAATGGGCTAATAACTCAAAATGATCAAAACAATTCAAAAATGAAAAATCGCAGCAAGTACTAACTTGGTATTCCGTTCCACCTCATCTGACCACGAACATTTCGGGCAAAATCCATCCTGCGAAAAATGCAAATTTATTGAACCCCCCCGTTGTTCATGGTTTTTTTCTCTCTAACTAAACACAAGAGAAATGTTGATTATGTCGAAACATAGAACAAAAGAGATCTTTTCTTAGCAAGAAACCAGAAAAATCTGATGACAGGCGTTTTCACGGAGCATGGCAGGTTCAAGAAATACCTACACACAAGCTGGGGATTAATTAAATTCGGGACCTTTGGGTAGATTGTGTAAAGAGGTGGAGGAAACGCCCTCGCAGCTGTTGTTCGATTGGGTTGCTATAGCTAAATTGCGCTATTAGACCTTTGACACATTGTGACGAGAGGAGATACTAGCGCAAAAAGAGCAGGTTATTAGGAAAGTCCCTTAACCTCATGAGGGGGAGGGAGGTTTTTCATACTAGACCTACAGGGGATAGGCACAATAAATAAGCCTCTACAGGCTGTAGAGCCGGGGATCATGACACACCCATGATCAATATAATCTAATCTAATTTATACTTACATATGTGAATGGAATATAAAAGTGGTCGACCTCACTTTTATTTGAAATAATACTTCTTTTTTTCGAGGGAACACTGATTTTTTGGGGGGTTTTTGGGAATCCTCTAAAGCAAAGAAGTCCAACTGCTTGGGTTATGGGCCACAAATAGTTTTCTTGATAGCCGGTGTTTTATTCATAGTAGATACGAAAGCCGTTTAAGATAGAAATTGTTTTAGATCAATATATCCATTTGTGATTACTACTATAGAAAAATTACTTATCGAAGTAATTAAACGTCATTACATTTAAACTATAAAGTAAAACTAGTGGGATAGCAGACATTGTATTTGAGAAACTAATATAATAATCAGAGATATTATCCGTCAAGCCTACTTCTTTTTGTAGTCATCGACCGGTATCGCGTGTTCGTCCATCATCAGTGTGTATCAAATATGTTATCACACTGTTTTGACAAAAACATCCTGAGGATGGGCGAACGCCCGAATCCATTCGATGACTACAAAAAGAAGCAAGCGATCACGGAAAATATCTCTGATGCTTTCCAGCTCTGCGGAACCAATTACAAAAACTAATATAACAATATATGGTTGGTAGGAGTAGTAACAAATCTCAGTGAGTACTCCAAGATGCTCTACAGATTTTCTCCAAGATGCTCTACAGAATTCGGTTCTAATTTTACTCTTTGTTTACTTCAACTTTGAAAATAGTTGCCTGTAAATGATGATATAACCAAAAAGCGAAGGCATGAATATGGCAGGACTGTGAGGTGAGTAATATTAATCTCTTGGAAGATAGGATTTATAAAGTCCAGTCTTTAAATTGAATGTCAGATTGCAGCTCTATCTATATATGTTCTATTTGAAACTTGGCACATAACAACATCTAGACAGACAACTTTAAAACTTAAGAGCGTGTTCCCTGTTGTTGAAAACGTAAATAAAATTAACCGGTCGAGCCGAGATATTGCCCCTCATTCCTTGGAGACAAAAAAATTAATAAATTTGTATTTATTTTTTGGGGGGATTTTTTTAAGGTGCACAACAGCTTTTGTCCTTTGGACCTGTTTCTAATATGTAAGAATTCATGCGGGATGCATATCCATACCCCTAGTCTAACAATTTCTACAGCAAACCCACAATCTAGGTCTAATCATATTCCTCTACTCCCTTATATCACTTATAAAATAAATACCTATACACAAGACACCAGCAAACAACTAAACACACACATGACGGTACAGCTAGTTTCACAACAAATGAAATAGAAGAACCTCCCTAAAATATTCGAAAGTCTTATTGATATTGCCCTCATTGTCTCCTAATAATGTAAGACTGGTCGGTAAATTAACTTTTACCCGCGCGTTCACATATTTCGAACATTCCAATAGAATATGCAGGACCGTTAGTTAATGTTGTATTGCAAGCGCTGCATATCGGCTGGAGGTTCTCTTCGGAATATGTTGCTGTGTGTCAACATGGTGTGACTGAGTCTCATTCTCGCTAGGACAAATTCTTCTCGCCGAGATTCTCGATTTGAGGTTGACCATTTCTTTGTGGTACCCTTGATATTCCTTAGTTTATTTGACAGCTGCACTGATAGCCATTCCTTTTCCCAGTTGGAAAGATTCTGCCTTTTTAGAAAAGTTTTCCAATCGATTGCAAGGACACGTTCGTCTCTACAATTCATTGAAGCCTCTATATGACATAAAATTGTTTGTTGGGCTGCAATTGCGTGTAGTCCGCAGGTTGCGAATTGGGTAATTGGACACCCCTGCTCTAAACTATCACCTTTACGTATAATATTATTTAGGGTTCTACATCTATATAATATTAAGCTACTGAAATGGGATCCGAATCATCAAAGATTCATAGGATCCGAGCAGCAGAGAAGCACATTAAATGAATCAAATTTAGTTACTCCTCATCTAGTCCAGACTAGGAGGGACAGTTCGATTCTTATAACTAAAGGACAGCAGGACAGTTTTACAACAGTTTACGACCAGTTAACAACCAGTCTGCAACCTTCTATCTCATCACTCAGCCAGTCTGTATCTCTCTCTCTCTGTATATAAATATATATCTCGCTACATTACTTCTATTGTAAAACCCTTGCAGTTTGTGTGTTCTTTGATTACTCAGGCATCAGCTTATATTATGCTTTATTTCTCTTAAACCCATTTTCTTTAACTCTCTTCTTCTACATCCAATAAGATGCATTAAAAGCATCGTTAGAATTCTAAATTAGAAGTAAAATGATTACGCGGAAGTTCGACTGTAATAGGATCCGAAGAGTAGAGAGAAACACAAAATTGACAATCTAGTTACTCGCTATTTAGGTCAGACTATAATGGAGGACTCTGTATATATACAGCCAAGCTAGCCCTACAAGGGAACAATTTTTACAACAGTTTACGACCAGTTAACAACCAATCAGCAACCTTCTATACTACCTTTCTCATCACTCAGTCTATATCTAAACTTCTACCTAATTTTGCTATCTAACTTCTATATACTTGTAAAGTCCGCAATATGTTTCACAATATTATTTATTGGGATTTTCTTGAAAACAGCTCGAAACAGTTCGAATTTTTCTTTAAATTTCGAATGCTAACTGAACATAGATAAAATTATAACTTTTCAATGAAACATTTTCCATTAAATTGATTTTGAGGTTCAGAGAAATCAGGATGTTAAATTTCAAATATTATTGAAATGGTGGTTCAAATGTTATTGGTGTTATTTTTTTAACTCTTTCTCTCTCTCACACACCCACACACTCCCCTCTTAATTGAACATTGTAGACTTAGCACGAGCGGTTTTATAAAGAGCTTGTGAGTATATATGTTTAAGAGAGAAGTATTAGAAATAATCAAGAGATCACACTGTTTAAAATAGATATATTCTCTAAGTGAATTTAAGTACTTTTCAATAACACAGTAATGTGCTTATTAATATATTGAAACTAGTTAGAATATACTCTTATGTTTTAATTTATAATTGGCACTGATGCTAAGAGAGCGAAAGACAAGCGTTCTGATTGAATGTCTAATACAGACTGTTCTGAAAGAATGCCTTCTCTTGTTAGAAGGGCAAAAGACAAAGGTGACAGAGTTCTATGAACTCTTCTTGTAACTGTAGTCTTCTATCTGGGTGTACCTTTTCTGCCAGCGAATGTTAGAACCTTCTTGAAATAATATTTTTCACATAAAATATATTTCTGGCATTCATCACACAATGACTTTTCAATAACACAGTAATTATGTTTATAAATCAATTATTTCTCTTCTTAATCTAGATTAAGTGCAAAACTCTTGTTTTAACTTATAACTGGTACTGATGTTTACTGATAGAATGTCTAATTAAGACTGTCCTTGTTTGAAAGCAGAATGCAGACTCTTGTTAGTTCAATTCTTCTCCTTTGAGAAGGGCAAAAGATAAAGATGACAGAGTTCTATGTACTCTTCTTGTAACTGTAGTCTTCTACCTGGGTGTACCTTTTTTGCCAGCCAATGTTTTCACATATTTCTAGCATCCATCACATAAAGACTTTTCAATAACACAGTAATTATGTTTATAAATCAATTATTTATCTAGATTAAGTGCAAAACTCTTATGTTTTAACTTATAACTGGCACTGATGCTAAGAGAGCGAAAGACAAGCGTTCTGATTGAATGTCTAATACAGACTGTTCTGAAAGAATGCCTTCTCTTGTTAGAAGGGCAAAAGACAAAGGTGACAGAATTCTATGAACTCTTCTTGTAACTGTAGTCTTCTACCTGGGTGTACCCTTTTTGCCAGCGAATGTTAGAATATTCTTGAAATAATATTTTTCACATAAAATATATTTCTAGCATTCATCACATAAAGACTTTTCAATAACACAGTAATTATGTTTATAAATCAATTATTTCTCTTCTTAATCTAGATTAAGTGCAAAACTCCTAGGTTTTAACTTATAACTGGTACTGATGTTTACTGGTAGAATGTATAATGCAGACTCTTGGTTAGTTCAATTCTTCTCCTTTGAGAAGGGCAAAAGATAAAGATGACAGAGTTCTCTGAACTCTTCTTGTAACTGTAGTCTTCTACCTGGGTGTACCCTTTTTGCCAGCGAATGTTAGAATATTCTTGAAATAATATTTTTCACATAAAATATATTTCTAGCATCCATCACACTGCATAGTCACTTCCCACAACAGTACATGATTCACATGGCTGATTCATATGGCAGTTTTTATGGCACTATTCAGTATCAGGACCAAATTGTAGGGAGCTTAGGACGCTCCTTGACTTATTTCTAGTGTCTGTCACAAAATAATTATTTTTAACGCAAAAATCATCTTATGCAAAAAAAAAAAAATTAATAAATATAACAGTATCATTTTCTACACTCTCAAGAAACATAAAATTGTAAGCATTTGAAGTGGAATCCTGAATTTGCAGCAAAGAATAAGAAAAAAAAAAAAAGGGGATACCTAAACAGAATATAAAACACTATGGAAAACGTTAGTGACCTGAAAGAAGCTTTCTATCAAGTTCTAAGCTTTGAAGAATTTTTTGGGGTCATCTCCTTGTTATAAAATGTTCCTTAAGCATTAAAAAACGTTGGGTCTTTTACTTTTTTCTCAACTTTATTAGGCAACTGAAAATAAAATAAAAATAAAAAAAAAAAACTTTGTGATATTGAAAAGTTTTTTTAAATTTCCTTTAAAGTTGGCAAAGTTTTATGCAGTTGCACTGACATAAATATAGAGCTAGTGAGGTAAGGCATGGCAGGTATACCCTTCGGTGCATTTACATTATAATCCAGAAGACAACGCTTCTTCAACAAATTTCAATAAAATTTCAAATTTAACATCACACATTCATCAAACTCAACAAGAAATAGGTACTTTTATATCTATGCAGTCAGTATTCCAAATTTTTAAAAAAAAATCGTAATTGCGTATTCGAAAATAATAAAAAATCTGGTGTGAAACACTCACACAACTTTCTCTTACTGTAGTTCTCAAAATTATAATTGACAAATTTTATAGTTTGTATACCAAATTTAATGAAATTCGTCGAAAACTGAAAAAAAAAAATTGTTTAGTAAAAGCGCACTTCCGGTTTACAAATTTTCTTGAAACTCGGAATTTTGGCGAATCTATTTATTTGTAATTAATTTTGTTTGGATGATAGAATTGTATAATCAACTATGATAGCACTTTAGAGAAAACCATAACCCCACTCTTCCCTTAAAAGTGCCATTAAATGAATTTTCTCAGAGAAATGTTTTAAATAAAAGTTGTAGATTTTTGTATGAATAGTTATTATTGGAAGTTTCAAGAAAATCGTTGGAGCTATTTTTGTGAAAATCGCGAAAAAGTGGAAAAATCATGTAGTAAAGGTGGTAAAGTAAACGCACTTCCGGTCATCCGATTTTTTTCAAACTCGGAATTTCAACAAAATATTTAATTCTAATTAACATTATTTAGATGATGGAATTGTTTAATAAACTGAAATAGCACTTTAGATGAAAACCTAACCTCACCCCTCCCCATAACTGCCCTTAAATGAATTTTCCCAGAGAAATGTTTCAAATAAAAGTTGTAGCTCTTTTTATGTGTAGTTAATATGCCAAGTTTGAAGAAAATCGATGGAGCCATTTTTGAGGAAATCGCAAAAAAGTAAAAAAAAAAAAACAAGTAAAGTGGTACTTCCGGTTGACGAATTTTGACAGATAATGTACTGTCAGATCCCATGATGATATCCTAAACGGAATATCAAGTTTCAACTTTCTACGGTTTTTCGTTTTTGAGCTATGTATATTTACATACACACACACAAACACAGACCATTTGCTAAAAACCACTTTTTTGGACTCAGGGGACCTCAAAACGGATATTTCCGGTGAAAACTCGTTATCGAAAATTTGACACGATTTCAATACTTCCTCTTACTAGGAGTAAGAGAAAGTAAAAAAAAATTATGTTATCCTAGCACATAAAGGATATATTTTTTTTTTTGTTTCAAATTGGTTTTATATTTTGAATTTTGAAAATTTTCCTTGGACTAGATAAGAGTGAAATTCCCTCCTCCCAAAAATAATATCATCCCGAAGAAAGGGGATCCAACGCAGAGAGGGAGAAAGGATCCCACTCTAGTTTAGGCTAGACTAGAGTGGAAGAAACAACTGTTTGAATACAGCTGTGTCAGCCATAGGAGGAAGTGTAGTCGACAATCTTGCAGCACAGTTCATACAGCAGTCATAACGGCGTCATCCACCTTTCTCTTTATATCTCACTACCATTTTATATATTTTTTAGCGTTAAGTCCAGTTAGTTTGTGCTACTTTTCTATTATACAGTGTTCAGCTTTACTTTTAGTTTATTTATCTATGTAACTAACCCCACTTCTCTCTTTCTCAAACCTATTATAAACTCAATTTTAAAAACTTTAACAAGATCACAGTATTTCCTCGTAAAAATATGAGAAAGTAAAAAAGGAGTGAGTGAACAGTTTAGTGAGAGCAATTATCAATTTAATAATATTCATAGCAAATCTGATAGCTAAAGATTTGTAATGGATTTTTTTAATTTTTTGTAGGGTTGGACCGAGTATACTGACTGTATTAATTATGTACAAAGTATTGCAATGACTTTATACTGTTGAATTAGCAAAAAGTAAGGTAGCGTTAAAGAGAGTGTCAGACTGAGCTGGCAGAGTGACGGTGTATGATGACTTATTGATGTCAACTTGAATGAATGATATGGTTTGAATGAGAGAGAGAGAGAGATAGAGTTTGAGAGTAGCGCGCATTTTTATGTGCTTGCTCAACTTCCCCCCCTACTGCTCCTTAACTTCTCCTTCCTGTATCATAGGGTGATAGATAGGTGGATCATTTTATTGCTGCGGCCAAAATCTTAACCGTTTGTAGAAGGAAGATATGTCATGCTTCACCTGGCATATGGATTGTCGTCGCTTATGAGCGGCACTTTGAGACACGCTAAAATATATTCCCAGCAATGCGTCACAGTTTATCCATTACACATAGGAATTTATAAGTTACTTATAAGAATTTATCCTTTAAATTTAGGATAGTTATCTAGAATCTAGAATAACTTCATACTTAAGAAAGGTTAAGAGATTTGAAAGGGAAAAGAAAAAGATATAGAAGGTCAAATAAAATGGATTAATACCTTTCAACTTCATAATATGTTGATGATGATGATCAAGGACGCTTTATGAATTGTTAAAAGCTATTCCAAGGAAAACTTGCTTGTTTGTGTGTGTGTGTATTTCTATCTGTGTAAACTATTCAGATCAAAAATAAAAACTTATAGAAAGTTCAAAACAGATATTATAGAGTTAGGTATCACAAATTATGGTTTGAGTAAAAAAAACAGGTCAACAGGAAATTTCAAACTTTTCCTTTTGAAAAGTTATTTCAATTGTTTTTACTTCGTATCAAATTTCCCAAATACAGTTTTCATAGGAAATACATGTTTAGGAAAGTCTCATGAGTACGAGAAACATATTTTGTGTGTGTGATGAATAAAATATCTCTCAAAAATAAAAAGTCGGAAAAGGATGCTTAAACTTTGTATGACGCAGCTGTAACAAAAGTATCAGTCAAAATCCAGACAAGTGGTCAAAAGCTCACTTTCATTTGAAGCATTTTGTGTTGTTTCAAAACCAGATTTTTTTTTTAAATTTTTTTAGTACAGGTTATTGAACTTATTTTCTTTCTTATTATTTTTAAACACTGTTTATATAAATTGTACTATAAAATATAAATAATAATAACTCTTAATGTTTTGGCCTTTTAGACGTAGATATAGTTGTCGTATATATATTTGCCCAGCGAATCTATTCATAGATACGTTTATGTGTAAGTGCGTGGTATGTGTTGTGACATTCGAGATGTTTTGAAGAGCTTGTCTAGGGAGTGTTGGTCCTTGTGTATGTATAGTTGCTAAATCTAGGGTGAAGATAGACTATGTTCAGTTGCCAACTTTACTTCAATGTCATTCTCACATATATCTATCGTTCAGTAGAGAGATCCTTTTAATTACTTTACAACCTTCTTCTCTCTATAACTGTTAACATATAAACAATAAAATCCTATCTCTTATACATTTCACCTCTTAATCTTTCACTGACCAATCGAATACAGTTTATTTTTACTAACAATAATCGATGTCGATAATCAATTGATCGATGTTTATAATAAACAAAAAAAAAAATCTGGTGTGATAAAACTCACAAAACTTCCACTTACTTTCAAGTTTTCAAAATTGTGATTGACAAATTTTATAGTTAGTATATCAAATTTAATGAAATTCGTCGGTATTATTATAGAGAAAATATAAAAAAAAACGCACTTATAGTTTATTAATTTTCTTGAAACTAGAAAAATTTGGCAACATATTTATTTCTAATTAATTCTGTTTAGATGGTAGAATTGTATAATCAATTATGATAGCACTATAGAGAAGAAAAACATAACTCCAACCCGTCACCCAAAAGCCTCCTTAAATAACTTTTACCAGGAGAAATGTTTCAAATAAAAGTTATAGTTCTTTATATGTGTAGTTTACATTCTTAGTTTAAAGAAAGATGTAACCGTTTTAGAGAAAATATCAGTAAACTGAAAAATAATTTTCAGTAAAAAAAGCACTTCCGGTATTCAAACTCGGAATTTCAATGACTTATTTAATTCTAACTAATATTATTTAGCTGATAGAATTGTATAGAAAATTAAAATAACACATTAAAGGAAAACCTAACCCCACCCCACCTCCAAAAGTGCCCTTAAATGAATTTTCCTAGAGAAAACTTTTAAGTAAAAGTTGTAGACCTTAGTATGTGTAGTTGATATACCAAGTATGAAGAAAATCTTTGGAGCCATTTTTGAGAAAATTGCAAAAAAATGAAAAAAATTATTTAGTAAAGTGGTACTTCCGGTTGAGAAATTTCGACAGATAACTATTGTAGGATCCCATGTTGATACCTAATCGGAATATCAAGTTTGAACTTTCTACGACTTTTCGTTTTTGAGCTATGCTGTTCACATCATACATACACACAGACCATTTGCTAAAAACAATTTTTTTTGGACTCAGGGGACCTCAAAACGTGTATTTCCGGTGAAAACTCGTTATCGAAAATTTGACACAATTTCAATACTTCCTCTTACTAGAGTAAGAGAAAGTAAAAATTTGGTGTGAAATACCTGCCCAACCTTTCTCTTTCTGCTGTTAATACGATTTTAAATACCAAAATTTATATATTTTGAGTTAATTATGTCGGAACATAAATACAAAAATGGTGGGAGACAATTACCTACACAAGGGCGAATAGTAGAAATAATTACATTGTAGTCCATAAAAAAGCGCCAATTAATGTTGAACAAACACAATATTTGAAGTTTAACACATTGATTCCTCAAAATCCCATAATATCAATTTTTTCAAGGAATAAATGTTAGAAATAAAGGTAATAGGTTTATATCTGTGCAATTAGTATTGCAAATTTAAAGGAAATCGTTGTACCCGTTTTCGGAAAAAATGCCAAAAACCTATTCTTTAAGATTGAAATTCCGATTAACAGATTTTCTATAAATTAGAATTCTATTTATTTTAATACTTCGTAGATTGCCCACAAGGGGTAACATCTGTTGGGCAGTTACTTGGGAAGTAGCTACCCCACGGGTTACCCACAGCTCAGTATTCCATACACTTCGTCAGAAGAGTACACAATACACTTAAACTACATACACTCTACACTTTACAGAAAGGTCAAACACAGTATACAAACTAGGGTCTCCGTCAAGCCAAGAGAGAAGAAAGGGTTTAGCTCAGTGGTAGCGCGCTGGACTAGCAACGCGTAGGTCCCGGGTTCGAATCCAACATGCTGCCCTTAGATTTTCTCTTCCTAGGAGCCTCTACAGATCATTGTCCGATGATGCGCAGGGTTGTCCGTAGCTAGAGAACACTGCTTGGAGGCCGGCAGTGCAATGAGAAGGCTCCGGGGGGCACAATAAATTTTTCAGGTCGCAGTGCAATAATCCCCTACAACAATCTACAACACTTCGTAGATGGGTGAACTATATTGTACTAAATTGGTACTCTAGAGGAATGATTAACACTACTGTTCCCCCCAAAAACCGCCAAAATATCAATTTTCCAAGGAAAATATTTTAAATAAAAGCGATACGGATGTATTATTATTATTCCAAAAATGGAAGGGCAAAACCCTGCGTTAATCCTGCCTCTGTGGGCTCATACCGCTACCCAAAAGCAGAATAACAACTACCGAGACTGGAACAAGAGTCCAGACCCGGGTTTTAGCTGCCTAAGTTTCACAACAGTCCGAACAAATGCGAACTGTAACCTTAATTATGGAAATTAGCCAAGGCTCTTCAACAGACAATGTGCTCCGATCAAAGATCCTGAACCTGATTCCCTCACAATACAAACGCTTCTGTCATGAGATGAATGGATGTTTCTCCTTCTGCCTCACAAATTATACAAAAGGAGTCTGGTATAAGCCCAATTATGTAGAGGTGCCTTCTTAAACCATAATGCCCAGTGAGGACTCCTCCAACCATCCTTCACAGCAGATGCCTGAGAGAGATCCGTGAAAGACACATGAATGTTGTGAAACTATCCATGACTTCGACAGATATGTGTCCAAAGTCACACCAATAGCAGCGTCGGGACCAATGAAAGGGAGAGTGGCATCTAATTTGTCGAATCTATCCACCTCTTCATTCCCAAAAATTCCGATATGACCTGGTAACCAGATTAGAATTAAATTTAAATCCTTCAAAGAAGCAAGCTCATTCAGTCTTTTAGAACATTCTATTACCACCAATCTAGAAGTGAAGGCACATGAATTCAGCACACTAGCATAAACCTCAGCCTGGAATTTAAATGTTTATGAAGTTTAAAACAAATCTTTGAAACCATTGACGAGAATATCACTAAAATACTGAAAAAATAAAAGTAAATTAAATAAAAGTAAATTTCCGGTTGATGGATTTGTTACGAAACCTTGTTAGCAGATGCGATGTTAATATCTCTAAACGGAAGACCAAATGTATTCGTGCGAATTTCCGTTTTTGAGATATTTTGTCAGACACACACACACACACACACATGCACACATACACACATATTACACATTTTTCGCTAAACATATTTTTACTTTCTCTTACTCCCTAGTAAAAGGAAGTATTGCCATTATGCCAGATTTTCGAAATTAAGTTTCCACTGGAAATATATGTTTTACGTCCCTTGAATTCGAAAAAAAGTTTTTTTCAGCCAATGCTGTTTATATATACGAGGGTCATAAGTAAAGAGACAAATTGCTGTAGCTCAAAAACGATTTATTTAATCAATAAAAAACTTTGGCTACTTTTCAACATATCCCCAGCAACATTTACACACTTATCCCAACGTTGTTCTAATTTGTGTATGCCTCTGGCATAAAGTTCTTTGCGTTGATCTCGAAGCCACTTTTGCACCTGATTTTTAACTTCTTCATTGTATTGAAAATGTTTCCCACGTAGAGCCTCTTTAAGGGTTCTAAACAAATGGAAATCCGATGGGGGAGTCGGTGATGTAGGGGGAATGTAGAAGGATCACCTGCCTGGTTTCTTTGTGGGCGCCCGCAAGTTGTCTTAGAGAACCCGTCTCGCACAAGTTTTCTTGTACTGCAGTTTATTCGGAATTACTAAGCGTTGTTCTTCCAAGGTGCAATGCTCGAACGGGCTCGCCATTGTTAACTGAATACATTTGAGGTTATGCTTAACAAATACTCTCGAACAGCTAAGATGAGAAACTAAGTTAGCAAGCATGTTAACTTGATGCACTGAAATTATTGTGCCGTGTATGGGCGCGCGATGTAATGAAACAAAATCCACGAAGTTTCGTTCGAATGGCAGGCCTTACTTTGTTTGTGAGCATATCACGATAAGTAATATACCTGTTGTCCTGAATTAACGCGTTAATGCGAGATTACAGGGAGGAAGTCACAAATTCAACTGGTCGTCCACTTCGTTGCTAGTCACAGATACTTATACGGCCACTTTTAAACTGTTCCATCGATTTGTAAACGTTCGAACGGTTCAAACAATTATTCCCGTACCTTTCAACATTCTTTCTTGGATTTCACTACCTTTGATATCCTCTGCAACTAAAAATCTAATCACTGAGCATTGTGCTTCTGAGGTGTAATGCTCGAGCGGACTCGCCATTGTTAATGAATACATTTGAAGTTATGCTTACCAACTACTCTCTAGTACAACTGATGAGAACCATCCAACTTGACACACTGAAACTATTGTACTGATTAAACAAACCGTTTCTGAGCTACAGCGATTGGTCTCCTTACTTATTGAATGACCCTCTTATACACACCTGTTTTTGTGTGAATATGTTTTAACAGAATATCTCAAAAACGAAGAGTCACAGGAAGCTGAAACTTAGTATTCCATTTAGGCAATACCGACGCATCAGACACTAAGATTTTGGGTAAAATCTATCAACCGGAAGTAAGACTTTACTGAATTTTTTTGTTTTGTTTTTCGTGATTTTCTGAGAAACTGCTCAACGATTTTCTTCAAACTTCATATACTATGTACACACAAAAAGTAGCTTTTACTTTTATTTGGGACATTTTCCCGGGAAAATTGATTTTTTGGGGGATTCTGGGGGAACAATAGCAGTGTTATGCTTTCCTCTAAAGTGCCACTTCAGTATAATATACAGGGTGTCCCAAGGTATATGGATAACGACTTTTTATCGGAATCGAAGATAGCTAAAAAAAACTAAAAAAAATACGTGTCCCCGTAATTTTTTGTTATAAAACCAAATTTAATTTGCAAATTTGTTTTGGTGCTTCCAGAAGCGAGATACAGGCACCAACTTCATTTTTTCAAAAGGGGAGGTGTGGTTTTTATTTAAGAAATAGATTCCTCTATTTTTTAGTAAGAAAAATTTCCTTGAACGGTTTTTTTTCTTTGAGCGATATTTTACAAGTTATGAATGAAAACATGATTCCCATAAGAAATTTCAAAATGATATTATAACGGTTTTTTTGATTGAATGAGAAGAAAAGTACTATTTTATTATAAAATTTTACTCCTCATTAATTACAGATCTTGCTCGAACTGGCCCCTACCATTAGAGGTCCATACACATGCTTTTTCCTGCCAATTGTACCTTACGACCAAAGAAATACATCTCTAATGGTGGAAAAATTGATGTTATTGGAAGTCTGTCAGTTAGTTTAAATTTGCACAAGCTTTGTTGCTTTTGACATACAGCGCTCCACATAAGGACGCTCAGGTGTACAAGTAAAATCACTTCTGCCATATTTTTAGCCAGCCCAATTATACTTTCTAACGCTGCAATTTTAAAGAAAATTTCTTGATTAAATCGTATTAATACGAGTAGGAGAAGTCATGTAAGTGTTTCACACCAGATTTTTTTTCTATTTAAGCTATTTGATACACTATGTTATAGACTTTAAGACTACGTGATGTATTCCTTGGCAAGAGTTTCAAATTCATTCTACACAACAAAAGACATCTTTTATACTTCACTACTCGCACCAATATGGATTTAAGGACTAGAACTCTAAGGGAGCACAAAACGTACCAAACTTAACACAATACCAACCCTCCAGTCGAAAATCCTTATTACCAACGCAAAGACGATGCTCTTTATTACGTCTTCAATCGCACAATTCACACAGATCTGAAGATTCCTTTTGTCCACGATTTAGCAAAGTCCTGTTACAAGAAATTCCATAGCAGATTGACTCTCTCTGCATTCTAACCTCGCCCACACACTCTCCTCAAACTCAGTTCTAGGCATTCCTGCAAGGCGACTCACTGGATAATTAACATTCATGAGCGACCAAAACGTCATGATCTTTCAGATTTCCGCGGCTATTTTCATGAAAAACGCTAGAGCTTCCGTGTTGAGACCAAGTCAGTAGTTTGCTAAAAACCGACGTTTCGCCCATGTTGCAATTATTAGCCTCTTAAGGGTCATTACACCTTGTAAGCCAATAAAGCAATGAACCTTGGTAGAGAAGGGGCGTGGCTTTTTTTTTTTAGCGGGGGGGCCAACGCACTGCGACCTTGATCCGGTCTATTGTGCTATGCCCCCTGGGTGCCGCAGGCCTGCCCACAGCACCCGAACGGATGTCCAATTGAACATCCGTTCTACAGCACCTCCATCAGTCTGAGATCCCTAAGGAACCCCAGTATTCTGACGGGCTCTAGAGAGGGTATGTCCCCCTCCTCCTGGTAGCTGCCCAGGTTCCTGTACCTTCTCTGAGTGGCAGCCTCACAGTCTGTTAGGAGATGTAGTGGAGTTTCCTCCAACTCCCCACAGAATCTGCATGAGCTGTCACTTTCCAAACCCAGCTTCATCAGGTGTCCTCTAAGTCGGCAATGCCCCGTGAGGAAACCCGTAAGAACGCGGAGCTTGTTCTTGCTCAATCCAATGCAGGCCTCCGACCTCCGTTGGTTATAATTTCCCAAGCAGATCTTGGCCTACCGCAAACCGGGGAGGGAGTACCAGAGTTGAGATCTCTTTGTCTCCTCCTACTTCCTAAGTTCCTCCAACAGAAACTGATCGCTAATCAGACAAAAAGGTTCCGGCCCCAGAAGTGGGGTCATAGCGCCTATCTTGGCCAGGGCGTCGGCCGTCTCATTCCCTTCAATGCCAACATGCCCCGGCAGCCACCAGAGTGCAACTTTGTTCCTGCTGCCCAGATCGTTAAGTTTATCTAGGCATTCCCAAACCATTTAGAGTTAATAACTGGTGCACCCAGAGCTCCAATGGCTGCTTGACCATCGGAAAGGATTACAATCTCCTGATTCCTGTATCACCTATCGAGGTTAAATTAAACACATCTTCCGATAGCGTATATCTCCGCCTGGAAGATGCTGGGAAATTTACCCATGGGTTCCGAGTGCTTGATCCTTGGACCAACCAGCCCCCCCCCAGTCCCCTCGAGGGTCTTCGACCCATCACTATACCATTTTATGGCATGTTCCTTGGTGCCCAACAGAGCGGATCCCTCGCTCCATTCACTTTTGGTGCCCAGCTTCGACGAAAAATTTTTAGTGAAGCTGTACTTCTTAACCATACCATCTCTAGGAAGGTGCCAGATGAGGGAGCGCAAAGGTGAGAATACCAACTCTCTAATCCTCAGCCCTCCCCCTCCTCCTGCACCACCCCTAGAGATCCTAAGAATAGCCTCCTTCGCCGCCCTTTCCACCACTAGGTGCTAAGGTGACAGATTGAGGATAACCTCCATCCCGGCGGTGGAGCAAGTCCTCATAGCCCCCGTCATGCGTAAGCATGCGAGCCGCTGTACCTTGTCAAGAGTTCTCCTGACCGATACTACTTTGATCTTCTTAAACCATGCCACCGCGTCATAGGTGATAACTGGTCTCACCATCATGGTGTACATCCACCGTAGGATTCTCGGGAGGCATCCCCAGGATTTGCCCGCCATCCTCCTACATATCATGTGGGGGCCAGTGGCCTTATTAACAGTTGATTCAATGTGTTTCTTCCATAGGAGTTTACTATCAAAAGTTACCCCTAGGTACTTCTCTGAGTGGCATCCTTTTCCCACCCTAATTCTTCTCTGGCTAGCCGGATATTTTTCAGGCGTGGGAGTGTTCTTTTCCTAGTGAAGGGTATCACAGTGGTTTTCGCAAACTTTCCTCTAGCAATAATGACGACATCGTCAGCATATCCCTGACAGGCAATGCCGAGGTCCGTCAGTTTGCAGAGGAGCTCATCCAACACCAGTCTCCACATTAGGGGTGACAAACCCCCCCTTGCGGACAGCCACGAGTAGTGCGGGAGCGGATGGTCCGTGAGCCCACCACAGTCTCTACCGTTCTTGTAGACAGCATTTCCATCATCCATCTGGCGGTTGTTCCATCCGCCCCCTTCTAATAAAAGCTCTGCCAACCGCCTCATGGAAAGTATTATCGAACGCGCCTTCTATGTCCAAAAAGGCACGGATGGCCGTTTCCTTAGCGTCTAGAATCCTCTGGATTACATCTGTCAGCCGATATAGAGCGGTATCCGTCAATGCCGGTGTAACCCCTGAAGAGGCTTATTGCAACAAGGGCGAAACGTCCGTTTTTAGCAAACCACTGATGCGGTCTCAATTCGGAAGCTCAAGTGTTTTTCATCACGTCATGGTTCATATCTCTAAGCTTATTTAATTGTTACAAATTTATTTATGTACTTATAAATATTCACTAAATAAATAAATACTATGCCAAGAACGAAGTAATAATAATATAAAGGATTAATTATCTATTATGACGTATGTCAGTTGATATTTCATGTGAAAGTACTATAAAAATTCACTATCATTACATTGGATAGACCATGTAAAAGTATATAAATAAAATTAAATGTTTATTTAATATTTGACTTAAAGTTTGATGATTAAAAAAAAAAAAAAGATAATGCAACGTTGGCAGAGATGGTATAACCCGGCACATGTTTATAACGCAAAGATAGAAATGAATCTAGGTTTCTATTTGCGCTATATTTTCTATGATGAAAACAGAGACCTGGATCGTAGTATCGTAACACGCAAACTATTTTTAGTATTAGTATTTGTACTGAAACAAAAACTATCAAAAACTAATGCAATTATTATCTATTTAATGTAATAACGTTTATTAAGAAAACATTAAATTTTATTACCTTCCTTTTAACATAATAACATCTTATTACGTAATACGTTTTACATTTTTAATTATCTATACAAAAATACCTTCTCTTTTACGTATATGTAAAACAGTTTTATTTTTAGAATTTATTTTAAAAACGTCGTTGCACAATTTATGGGACAATAAATGGTATGACAATTCGTTACACTTAATTCTCATTCAGGCCGCTATTTTTAAATTTACATTTAATCTCTTAATGAATTGTTCCAACAGACGTCTAACCTCATCATTATGTTCCTAATTTGCTCGGAAGTAGGGATGGCCTAAAACAACCGATGATCTTTATGAACTTCTGATGTTTTTTCTAGAGCAATATTTAATGTTTTACCTTCTCTAATTGCTGTAAGTGGTAGTAAGTGGTTGTAAATGGTACAAGTTTTCCAAATTGAATTTCCACCAGAAATACATGGTGCCCCACCTGACTCGAGGTTGATAATTGAAGATATATTATTGAAAATGTTTAATAAGTATATATCCGAAGATGTTTACTAACTGAACTACAGCCATTAAAATGTGGACGACTGAAATGTTTATTTTATTTAATTTTAATTTACGATTGTTAACAATAGTTATAACAAGTAAATCTAATTATGGCTAATACAATAACAGGATATTAGATTGAAGAAGGCACTCAGTGATGACACTCCATTAACATATATATTGTATGTATTATTATATGCATTATATACATGACATAAATAGATCACGAGGAAAATTGTTCTATTAGAGGATTGAAATGAACTGTTGTTGGGGAATGGAATTTGAGAAAACAAGATTTCGTTAGATCATGGACAAAAGGAAATTCAGGTCATTATGGACAGTAAGATATGGTACAAAAAGTGGGCTTTAAGGGTTTTCCGAAGAATGTTTGATTAGGAGTGGATGCGTTGGAAGTTGGAACGTTTAATCGACCCCTGTACTTCAATACCGTATGACCAAATTGGTCTTAGTAAGAGTGTAATAGGACCGAAAGAGAGGGATCCACAGCAGAGAGAGAGAGAGAGACAAAAATGACAGGACCACTCTCTCGGACTAGAATGGGAGAAACTGCTTAAATACAGCGACGGGAGATATATATACAAGTTATATTTACAAGAAGTCATATGGCAGAGTTCACTCGGCAGTCACAACGTGTCATCTACCTTACTCTTTACCACTCTACAATTGTAACATTAAGTCCACAGGCAGTCAGTGTCACATTTTTCATTATACAGTGTTCAGCCATATCTACTTTTTATTAACCTAAACCAAACCATTTTCTCTCCTTCATCATACCCATTATAAAGAATAATTATAAAAGTCTTCTGTTGTTTAAGTTTAGTTTTGAACGTCTGTCTAGGTGACTTGGGAAGAGTGTATAGACGTGGGTTAACTTCTTGTGTATTCAGTCTGTTATGGGGATTCCATGTTAATCGTCTGTCCAACTTAACTTACATTGTTAACAGATGAAATAGGGATTTGATTAATAAAGGAGGATGGTAGGCTTTTTTGGCGAAGCGTAAATACTACGTATTTTTATTTGATTACATTAGTTTTAATTCTCCTTTTAATCAACCAGGTAGGTAGTTGGTTGAGGTGTATCTGGAGAGCCCTGGTAGCAATAACAGGATCGAGATGAGAAGGCGGAATTGCGGTATCGTCCGCAAAGGTAAATAAAATAGTATTTGAATGCTATGGAATATCTGCTGTATATTAAATGAAGAGGAGAAGTCCGAGGATGCTGCCTTGGGGAGCCCAGCTCAGCCAACTGTTTCCAGAAGTCTACACAGCTAATACTGCAAAAATCTGTCTTCTAAATACGATTTTACGTTAATTTAGTTGGTATGAAGAAGAATAGCCCTCCTGCTTACAAAGCAGGCCCTCATGCCATACTTTATCAAACGTCTGAACGATTTCAAGGAAAACAGTCGGGCAATAGTGCTTCCGCTCTAGGGAGGGAGCGACAGTGTAACTGAAAGCTAATGAAAAAGGATTATATGAAAGGTAATGAAAGGCAAATAATTTATTTCTAAACTGGACTATGAGTTTTGTAAGTTATAGGCTAACAATTCTTAATTAAATTGTATCAGGTTTTAATATAAACAGTATTTATTTAACAATTTTATATTTACCAGTTGCGTTCAAAATATCTCCTCTGTCTTTAATAGCTCCAAACAAAAATGAACAGATGTAAAATTAAATTAAAAGCATTTTCGTCCCATTAAATATCATGTGTTTTCTGATAATTGACAATATTGTTTTGTTTTAACTTGTTTGTTTTGTTGTTGATTTACTCAATTACTCGCATTAAAAACAAGTAGAAATGTTTGTTTTCAAATGAAGTATTCATTAAGTGTACGGTTTATGTAAAGGAAATGAAATGTGGGCAGTTGCAGAATATTAGGGGGCGATTTCCTAATTGCAGAGTACCAGATTGCAGCGTATTCGATTCAAATTTTTCTTAAAACTATGTTATACATATTTGTTCGTACATAAATATAGTTGAAAAGTGATTGGTGTATTGGTTTGCATGTTGTGTAGTACCTTGTGGCGTGAGCGTTGATGGAAGGGCTTGCGTGTGAAGATGTTTAAAAGAAGTGAGAAATATTAAGAAATAAATAAGAAGACACCTCTAGATTAAAATAAATATATTAACTTTAAATGAATTAACTCCCCATATGCGACTTAAAAGATAAGACCTCAACAGATGATTTAAACTATCCCTATAATATAAAAGACTAATTTACCTGGGGGTTCAACTAAAAATTCCAATTCCCGCCGAATCCAGTCATTCCAATCCAAAATCCTCAGAAAAATTGTCAATGCCCCCTTCTATGTAACAAATCTCACCCTACTTCAATATCTCAATATTCCTTTCATAATCGAAGTTGCTAAAACCAAGTACAAAAAGTTCCATCTGTCCCTCTCTGCTCACCCTAATCTTGTAGTACGCCAACTAAATTCCTCTACCCTTCCAGATAATCCTCCCAGACGATTGAAACGCCGCTGGCCTCGAGACTATCTAATGAATAACTAAGTTATTAACTAAGTAAAGCCATGTTTTTTTTTTTCTTATGGAGTCTGGATGAGTTCTCCACACAACTGACTCAGGTGATTTGTATCTTTCCACACATTTATATTGTATTTATATACAGATTTAAATTACAAATATTATTATTATTGTAGTTCGGGTGCCTAATGGCGCGGGACCTAAGCCTATGTGGTTTTTATCCCCCCGATACCCCCCCATCCCCTTAACAGATCTCCCCCGGTAGCTTACCGGTTAATCTACACTATCCAAAGATATCCCTAAACTCCAGCTCGCGCAGACAATCCTGCGAGAGTGATGCCCTCCCAAAGACACGAAACCTAGTTCCAGCGAAACGGGGACACTGACAAAGGTAGTGGTACACCGTTTCCCTGACTCCGTCGTCGCAGTTCTGACAAATGGGACTGGACGTCCCCTCTATATTAAACAAGTGACTGGACACCCAAGTGTCTTTGGGAGGGCACCTGAAAAACCGTGGCCAAACCACCCAAGGCCACCGAAAAAATTACAAATAAATGAGAAACAAAAAAAATGAATTAAGTAACTCTACCAATATCACAATAATATGCTTTTGTTATATATCGAATCAATTATTCAGCTAGATTAAATACTAAACACTTATAACTTGCACTGAAGTTAAGAGAGCAACTCTTACACAAATGTTCTGGTTGAATGACGAATTTAGAACTGGTTATGTGCTACAAGACAACTCGTGAAAGTATGCTCTTCTTGGTAGTTAAAATCCTACCCTTTATGTATGATTGCTTAGAAGGGGGTAAAAGACAATAGTGCTGAGTGTGCCGATCTCTCTTCTAACGGTAGTCTTGTACCTGGCTTTTTACCTTTTTACCAGCCAACTTGCATTTTTCTTTCAAATAATAATTTTCTTCAAATATAAAATATATTTCCAAAATTATTTCAATTTTTCCCATTTAACTTCTCTTCCACTACCTAGTGAAGAGGGAATAAGTACAACCTAACATCAGCAGGTAATGAAGTGATTATATTGTGGCCCAGCAGATCGCACCAAAAATGCAGAACCAACTGCATATAATATAATATATGAAACTTAATGCCACAAATTCTGCACAAATATCCAAAATAATTTTTTTTGTTTTTGAAAAATGTTTCAAATAAAAGTGATACGTTTATATCTGTACAGTAAAAGCATAGCTTAAAGAAAACGTTATAGACATTTTCGGGAAAATTCCGAAAACTCTAAAACCTAATATATTTTGTAAGTTGGACTGATGAACGGATTTTCTTCAAATTTGGTTTTAAAGCAATGCTTCTAATGTATCAAAGATATTTTCCATTTTGTCAAAACAGTGTGATAACATAGTGTTGCATAAAGCAAATTTAGTTGATACGCTCATTCTGTACAGAGAATTTGCTCTGTGTAAGTCTATTTTATCACACCGTTTTGAAAAAAACATCCTGATGATGGGCGAACACCTGAAACTGCGATGATCACAAGAAGAAAAAAACAGGCTATCATGGAAAATATTTCTGATGCTTTCCAGCTTTGCGGAACCAACCACAACAACTTCAAATGTATATATTACTACATAATGAGTAGAATCATATATTGTATTGAGGCGGAACTTAACGGAAGCATAACGTTACTTTTACCTTAGAACCTCCCCTCCTCCAATCCCTAGAAAATGTTTCAAATAAAAGTGATAAGTATTTATGTGTGTAGATAGTATTCAAAGCTTAAAAGAAATCGTTGGAGCCGCCATTTTCGAGAAAATCAAGAAAAAGCTGGAAAAAAAATCTCAATAAATTCATGCTTCCGATTTTTTTGGGGGATTTTGTCCGAAATATTCGTGCAGTGGTAGACACTAAACGGAATAACAAGTTTGAGATTCCGATGAGTTTTTCCGTTTTTAAAAATTCTATTAAAAACCAAACACGTACACACACACACACATCTGGTATACACAAGTTATATATACAAGAAGTCATATAGCAGAGTTCACTTGGCAGTCACAACGTATCATCTACCTTACTCTTTACCACTCTACCATTTTTAACATAAAGTCCAGGCAGTCAGTGTCACATTTTTCATTATACAGTGTTCAGCCATATATACTTTTTATTAATCTAAACCAAACCATTTTTCTCTCCTTCATCATATCCATTATAAAGAGTGGATATAAAAGACTTTTGTTGTTTAAGTTTAGTTTTGAACGTCTGTCTAGGTGTCTTGGGAAGAGTGTATAGCGTCGATTAACTTCTAGTGTATTCAGTCTGGTATGGAGATTCGATGTCAATCGTCTGTCCAACGTAACTTATATTGTTAACAGAGTCAACAACATTTTTTCATATTCACTACTACCAATATAGCCTAGTAAGGGAAGGGAATAGCTAAGTGGTTAGCATACTGGACTCCCACGCGGAGAACCCGGGTTCGAGTCCAGCTATCCTTAGATTTTTTTCTTCCGCCTTAAATTAAAAAAAAAAAAAATATAGCCTAGTCCCCAATCAGGTATTGGAGGGGCATGAATCCTTCTAGAACCTACGATTTCATAGCGAAATTAATCTTCTATCATTAATCTAAAAGGTTTTCTGTAAGTTGAGTAATCACATCCCATCACTAGTAGTGGAGGGGGAGACGCAATAAGACCTCTTGTGGTCGCATTATAATTTCTTTTTGTTTTTTTTAAATTTAAGGCGCTTCAACATCTATGGTCATTAGCGCCCGGAGCCTTCTCAGTGCACTGCCGGCCTCCGGACAGTGTTCTCTCGCTACAGACAACACTGTCTATCATCGAACATTGCGCTGTAGAGGCTCCTAGGAAGAAAAAAATGTAAGGGTAGCACTGGACTCGAACCCAGGACCTCCGCTTGGGAGTCCAACGCGCTAACCACTAAGCTAGCTAAGCCCTCCCCTTATAAATTTATTAAATAAAATAATAGCACATAAAATCCTATTTTAGAGAAAGATTACATCAGTACAATGTACGGTTCTATCACCTATATAACATTAATTTACTATTTATAAGAGTGACCGGATTTAGATAATTTTTAATATAAAAACTGATTATATGAACAATTTAAAAAAAAAAAAATGTTCAATTAGTTTACTATTTACATATCGTCTAATGAACACTCTCATATATCTCCAAACACATAAGTGCAAATTAAAAAATAAATAAATGAATAAATAAAAACTGTATTACATAAGGACAGAATTTTTAGTACTAAATTTTCATATTATCATATTAGGAGCAGCTCTTCAGTGACTCATTTCTGTTTAGTTAATTTCATCAGAAATTGGATTAAGTTGGTATTAATGTTATTATTATTATTATTATTATTATTATTGTTCAAGTGTTAGATTATATAATAAACGAATTCTTGTAATTTAACAAATTGTTATTATATAATTTGAATTATATAATATTATTACTTTCTCTTACCCCTACAAAGAGGATATATTGCGATCGGGTTCAAATTTCCGAGTCATTAAGCGTTGATCTAGTGGCTAGCGCACTCGCCTTCCGTGCGAGAATTCAGGGTTCGATTCCCTTGATGGCAAAGTCGGTATTGACCCAGCATCGTGATAAAAACTGGGAAGCTATATTAGTAGCGCCCTAGGTAGCGAAGGCCGGAACTAAACGGCGTGGGAACGGCGGCCTGCTTACCACTCGCTCCATATTCAAATCGCCCTATTCAATTTTTTTTTTTTAATTAGATTCTCCAATTGATTTAAAATTAAGTCACATACAAATTGTAAGTTTAAGAGAAAACTGCAGTAAGAAAAAGGTCTGAGTTTTTCAAGTCAGATTTTATTCTTTTTACTTTCTAGAAAAGCCGTTAATTATTTTTCTCATAACCTCTAAAATAATGCCTTGAAAAAGGCACAGGAAATGCTGTCGAAATATAATTAAAGTATCTTTTATTGATTGGACCTCAAGTAATTATCTTTTATTATCATAAAAAAAAAATAAATACTAAAACAAAAAAAATTAACGGTCAACAATATTAATTTTCTACTTTTCTATCTATAAGCATTTTTTAATGGGATTTAGCTTAGTATGAATATTACCGTTCATATTCGATAATCTAATTTTTGTTTTCACTTCTTGTTAAATTCGTTTCTTATTGATAAAAATAAATTTGGCATGAAACACTCACACAACTTTCTCTTATTCTAATTAATACAATTTTAATTAGTCTAGCTATAAAAATGGAGGTGGGGATTTTATTTGTTTTACCTGAGCCTCCGACACCGACTTTGCCCTCACGGAAATTCCGACCCTGAATTCTCGCAAGAAAGGCGAGTGCGCTAGCCACTAGACCAACCCGTGAGGACGGAGAATCTAAATTTAATAGAATACTTTTTTTTACAGTAACCGGTATGTTGTAAAGTATTAATGTAAATTTTTAATAAAATCCAACACTACTGCTATAGATAAGATTGTAGAAAACATACTTCGGTATAAACTTCAGTATAAAAGCACATCCGGTCAGCCGGATTTTTCTTCAAAAATCAGAATTTTGACAACATATATAATTGTAATTAATATTACTTAAATGAAAGCAAGGTGATAGAAATCCTATGATAAATTAAAATAGCATCAGAGACATTTTCCGTGACAGCCTGCTTCATTTTTTGGTAATCGACCGGTTTCAGGCGTTCGCCCATCTTCAGAACGGGTTTGTCAAGACAGTGTGATAACACAGACTTGCATAGATCAAATTCAGTTTATACACTCCATGAATTATTATCCACTCCTGAATAAGAGTGTATATGGATAAGAGAGATACAGAGTGTATAAACTGAATTTGCTCTGTGCAAGTCTGTGTTATCAGTTATCACACTGTCTGACAAACGCATTGTAATGACATAGAAATGTCAAAGCCTTCACAAAATATAACCAAAGGAAAGAATAATTTATAACTAGTGGCCCCACGGCCGGCTGCTGCCTTTTCAATACAAAGGTATCAAAGACAAGCACCGATAAAGCCCTGTCTATTGAACAGAAGCCACCTGGTCTTTGAAAGTCGCCGATGGGCGACCAAATCTGGCCACTGACCTGAATCACTGGTCGCCGACCTAACCAAGGTCGCACAAGGTCGCACGCTACTAGAGATGTCTTAGTGTGAGAACTTACTTACACACTGGACAGTGTGTGAGTAAGACTAATATAAACTTCGCCCCACTGGAAGAGGGGATCATTATATCATCATCATTATACCAGTAGCCACATCATTATATCAGTATCATTTTACAGCAGCAGTTATACTTGAGTTCCGAGCGCGTCCCTATACAAGGTTTTACTTATAATTATTTTCATAGTTGTGCATATTAGTTTATTTATTATAATCATTTAAATTATTTGTTATTTAACTCTTAAAATTATTTATTTACTTTTATCAAATCATATTAATTGTAGTTACCATTAGGCTCATTCAAATTATTGTTAAAATATATTCTATTTTTATAAATTCAGTGTTAGTAATTCAAGCAATAACTCTCTAAACTATCTTCCGCCTAATAAATCCCTCTTCAAGACATCTAACTTCATACCTCACGAATCACGACAACTGATTCCACTACAGCATCCTGAAGATGGGCGAACGCCCAAAATCGGTCGATGACCAAAAAAATGAAGCAGGCTACCATGGAAAATGTCTCTGATACTTATACAATAACTTATACCAGTTGCAGACCCTGTTCGTTACGACCCTGGATTACTTAACACAAACGACTGATTCGGAACCCCTATACTATGCACCTGCTTTATCCAACATTTCAGACTACTTGAAAACGCTTCAAACTGACGCTACAAAATAAAAGACGAATTATAGTGCATTGCTAGTACCAATTTGGAATTATGGACTTATTACGTCTCCAATAAAACTATACATATTGACCTAAACATTCAATTCGTCCAATACTCTAACGAAAATCCAACTATGTCAAATTCCACAGTAAACTTTACCCTCTATCCTAATCCACTTGTTCACATTCTCTTTTCAACTTCAATTCCAGAAAATTCTTCAAGACGATTGAAGCGTCTTTGGCCCCGCGATCACCTGGGCAACTAATTGTGATTATCAACGGATAATCCTACCATTCATACCAATAAGTCTTATTTTTATAATATACTTTTATCATTTTTATTTTTTACATTCATAGCATGTAATTGTAAAACTAAGTAAAAGAAAATACAAGACTTGTTTAAATTTAGTTAATAATTTAAATTTTAGTTAATTATACATAAAAAAATAATATTAGACTTAAAACCATAACACATAATAATGCCTTTTTAAAACTCTGAGTGTGTAACACTGAATTTGCTCTGTACAAGTCTGTGTTATCACACTGTCTGACAAACGTATCCTGAAGATAGGCGAACGCCCGAAACCGGTCGATGACCACAAAATGAAGCAGGCTATTATGGAAAATGTCTCTGATGCTTTCCAGCTTTGCGGTACCAACCACCACCACAATTAAAATAGCACTTTAGAGGAAAACATAAACCTCCCCCATAAAATCCTGTTTACTTTCCTAGAGAAAAGTTGGTCAAATAAAAGTTGTAGCTCTTTGTCCGAATAGTTAATATACCAAGTTTAAAGAAAATTGTTCGAGCCGTTTTTTGTGAGAATAATGCAAAAAACTAAAAATATCTATGTTCCAGCTTAAAAAATTGAAGTATAAAATTAACTTACCAGCAATCAAAAATCAAGTACGAGTATATTTAAGAAACTTCATCCACTTACCTGAAAACAAAACAAAAAACAAATTCAATTAGTACACATGATATTTTCAAAGATTCTATGTTTAATAACTAAATACAAAAAATGAAGTATCTGAGATTATGTTTGTCTCTTAGTACCACTCCATATCTTCCGGTATGGTGTTTTTACTTCCAGCGTGTTTTGTGAAGAAGGAAAGAGAGGCGGTAAGTAAGAGGAACAAAACTGAGGCTGATGCCAAGCCCAATCCGAATCGATTTACTAATAGCGCTAGCTCCGAGTCCTGCCCTAGTCAATATGAAACCAGAATTTGGAAACAGTAGACAGCGTGCAAGCTGCTAAATAGCAATTACAGCATTGTAATGTAAAACGGTTGGATATTTTGGCATACAACGTGGCTGGACTGAAAAAGGCTTCTTCTACTTGGAACTTTATATCATACGTGAACAAATTTGACGTTTTCATGCTATTTGAAACGTATGTACAGGAAAAGGATTATGGGAATTTCGTGAATCTTTTTCCGAAGTTTTTTTCTCACTTGGATACCTGCTAAAAGGAAAGCAAACGTGGGAAGAGCATCTGGTGGTGCATTGTATGGTGTCAGGAAAGAAGACTCGTTTTATGAAATTTGTGTGTCTGTCTGTGTGCCACGTGATTAATGTTTGTTTAAATAAAAAATATATTTATATTGTCCCCATCTATTTAAATTGTAATACATGGAAATATTTTAATAACTTAACTCAGATGTTATATGAAAACAGTAGCCTTAAATTTTGCTTGATGGGTGATTTTAAAATAGCAGGACTGGTTGCCTGCAGAAAATTCTTAGGTTAAAATACATCTAGAGGTATATTTTATTTTATTCTTTTTATTTATTTATTTTTATGTTTTTTGATTGTCCACTAGTGGCAATTAAATGTTACACCTGCAGCTGTTCCTGCATATTTCTGCCTCTCTGTTCCGCGACCTCAGATTGTTTAAAGTATGACGTATGTCTTAATAAGTTTGTTTCCTTTTTCTTAAAAATGTTACATTATTAAAGATAATTTTTTAACTTCGTCCATGTTGATATTGTATCGGCTCGTAGATGTAGTTTAATAGATTAATTTCCTGTATTAATTTTATTTGATTTTTTCCTTTAAATATGCACTATCTCATTTTATTCCTTAAAATTGTATTACTATTATTTATTCATTTATTTATTTTTTATTTTTTTTTCTTTATTTTCTACTAATTTATCAATTTCTTTTATAATTATTAATTCTATTAGGATGGTATTTGTTTTATATTTTATTTTTTAGTCCGCCAAAGGATCCACCGATCATGGTTGTCGTCTTGAAAAAAAAAAAAATATATTTATAAGGTGTATCCTTTTTTTTGTTTGGTTATGAATGATACTGTAGTTCCTATATATATAAAAATGTATGCAAATAATAATTCAGAATAAAAGACTTTACTACTACTAACTTCCGGTTTTTAAAGTTTCTGTTATTAATTTAATATATTTGTATTTACAGTTGATTAAATTATATCTATAATGGATGGGTTAGGTGGAGAGAATGAAGAAGAAGACTTGGTTAACAATGGAGTACTGAAGTGATTTTTAACTGTGTTTCTGGACTGTCCGTCGCTATATTTATACAGTTTTTCCCACTCCAGCCCGAGTGAGTGGTTTTGGGTTTTATTATCAGCCTGAATAATTTGATACAGAAAAATATCTGTCGTGCAATAATCATACGACTAGTTCTCGATTTCTTGTTAATACAAGTTATATATAAAATGGCAAATTTTTCTTATAAATGTCACTCACTTATCCTAAAATTAATACATTGGTGGTGACGGGAATAAGTATCAGCCCAAGCAGGTAGAGCAGTGATTTCATTATAATCTAAAAAAGCACGCCAATAAGATTTTGAACCAACCCTGCATATAAAATTCTATCGAAAAAATAAATTTATAAAGGTTAACCGATTTTCATTAATATTATACTGAAGTGGTACTGTAGACGAAAGCTCTGAACGCTATTGTTCCCCCAGAAACTCCCAAAATCAAATTTTCCCCAAAAAATATTTCGAATAAAAGTATTAGGTATTTATGTTTTTTGTAGATAATATGTTTAAGGAAAAATCGATGTGGCGGTTTTCGATAAAATCGCGAATAACTTAGAAAAAAAAAATCAGGAAAGTCGCACTTCTGGGTTAATGGATTTTGCCCGAAATCTTAGTGTCAAATACAAATTTGGGTACGGAATACCCGCTTCATTTGAATGGCATGGCAAAGTTCAGGCTTGCCTGTGTAGTGGAATCGTTTATTGTGATTCCTGAGGTATGTAGTAGATTGTCTTGAAGAGGGCGGAAGTTAGTTTAGAGATTTTTGGAAGTTAGTGCTCGAATTATTAATACGGAATTTATAAAAATAGACTGTATTTGTACAATAATTTAAACGTGAGTAATGGTAACTATTAACAAGAAATACTTAGAAATAAATAGGAGATAAATAACTAATAATTTAGAATGATTAAAATAAATGAACTAAGATGCACAACTAAGGAAATAAGTATAAATAAAAACTGTATAGGGACGCGGAAACTGCTGCTCGTATAATAGTCTTGAAGACGTACTGAAGTATAATCATAGAACCATCCCCTCTTCCAATGGGGCGAAGTTTATATATTAGTGTTAGCAACACTCACACCAAGACATCTGTCCTAGTGTGCGACCTTGGTTAGTTTGGTGACCAGCGATTTAGGTGGGTGGCCAGCCTTAGCGGTGCTTGCTTTGATGTAAAGCATCGACTCTTGGTTTTGTTTGTTTGGCCGCGGCCTTGTCTTGAAGACAGCAGCCGACTAGGCCACTAGTTATAAATTATTCTTTCATTGTTATGTGTTGTGAAGGTTTGACATTGTTAAGCGGTGGGATAGAACATCCATTAAACGATCCACCCACTACACCTGCCAGGTCGGGCCAGTGACCATTCTAGGCCTTTAAGTAGGAGACTCTAGCAGGGATCTCTACATAATGTACCACGGAAACGTGAATCAGCCCGACAGAGCTTGTTCTGCACTCAAGTGCTGAGGATTGGACTCGTGGGGGTCGTTGTTACATATAGATTTTTCCAAGCATTTCTTTTAAGGTGGGCGGGAGTTGGTTGGTTTAACCCCGAGGAATAGTTCCGCCTTCTCCCAATCCCTCACAAGAATATGTCAAATACAAGTCGTATGCGGTATATAAAACGGAATATTCAACTTTGAGTTCTATGCGATTTTTCGTTTTTTTGAGATATTTTGTTCATACCCACATAGACCATTCGCTAGGCTTATTTTTTCGTACTCAGGCAACGTCAAACACATGAATGAAAATAATTTCGTAAATTTAATAATATCAGTATTCTTCGTCTTAATAGGAGTAAGAGAAAGTAAAAAAATATTTACTAAAAAAAGTGGAATATTTTTTAAAAATTCAAAAAAGCATAATCACAAGGCAGAGCCCGCTCTAAGACATTTGTCCGGGGCGCCATTTCGGCTGTAAGAGTGAGAAAAATATTGATGCGTTAAATACAGAAAATTTCACTTAATAAATTTCTTCGTTCGCTAAAAATTTACAGTGCATAGTGTATTTATGTTGTTTATGTCCAAAAGATAAAAATCTTTACACTATTATTGAAAAATTAACGCAGAATTTGTAAAGGACGATGCTTGAACTTGTTTGAAGAAGCATATTATACTTCTCTGAACAGAATAGCATTAGCACGCGAGCAGAGCGCTGCTTCAGCTTGTGTTTGAGCATGCATAGACTTGCTTTAATGTATATATATAATATACAGTCCCGTCTCGATTATCCGTCACCTCCAATTATCCGTCACGGTGTTTGTGCCCACACATTATGTACATATTATGTACTCTTTATTGTACACGGCGCGGGCGCAAAGTTTTCCCCAAAGTTTACCAGCATCCAAACAGCAATCAGCAGATTCTGAGCCAAGTAACGAGGAATTCAGCCATTTGGTGACGGAATTGATTCCTGGCGATAATTTAAATGAAAAGGATATTAGTACTTGGATAAAAATGGATGATGCTGAAACAAGTCAGAATATTTTGAGTGATGACGAAATAATTGCAAATTTGCATCCATCTGATGAAAATAATAGCGACAATGAAGAAGATGAAATTCAAATTTCAAAAATTACTAACACCGAAGCCGAAATTTCGATTTCCAAATTTATTGAATGGTACGAACACCAAGAAGAGTGCGATAGTACATCAAATTTACTTTTAAGGAAACTGCAAGTTCTTGCAGCCAAGAAAGTGAGGAATTCTAAAAAACAGTCAACAATGATGAGTTTCTTTAAACCCTCACAAGAATAAAATCAGAGATTAGAAAAAACATGCAACAAATAAAAAAAACAAACAAAAAAACAAAAAATTAAATTAAAAAATAAAAATAAAAAAACTTTTTAATGCTGGCTCGGCTTCCGTGACGGTCACAACCCCGTATAAAAAGCAGAGTGGAATGTTTTTAAAAAACTAATAAAATATAAAATCTCCAACCTTGTTTTCTGTTAACCGTCTATTCTCTTATCCGACAACCGTCTGGTCCAGAAACGTGACGGATAATCGATACTGCACTGTATACCTATAATTCTTAAAGGGCGGCAATCTGTCTTTTTGTCCGGGACCACATAACTGCTAGTGCGGGCGCTGCACAAGGCCACGTAACCCAACCAGAGGATAGCCAATATTGGTTCGGAGAAAAAGAGCACGTTTTGCATTTGGTGGAAATTGTGGGGGAGCTTAAATGTTTTTACATTTTGAGCATGTTCTGATAGCACACTAATTGGCGGCTCTGAATTTCGTATTTGACAAGCTAGATAAAGTTTATGAAGTCTGAAAAGCAAGGTATCTCTTTTTAATTAACCAAAATAAAGCAATTCTGCAATATGATAAACGCTTCCGCCCATAGTTCGTGTTTGACTCAGATAAAATTAGAGGAAGTAAACGTTTTGCCTCACCCTGCCTATTATTATCTCGAATATTGCTTCACTTAATTACGGTCTTTTTCATGGCTTATTTTCTCAAAAGAGGGCACTTTAAAAATTATAAAGCAGTGCGATTAGGAAGTAAGAAGTTTTTGGTCTCCAAACCAATGGAATGGTAATGTCACTAAATTTAAATGCTTGCAAAAATCATTTTTATATTTTACTTATAAATAAAACAGTTTTTATGCACAGAAACGTTTGTAATAGCTTAGTAGATAAGAGCAGCATTGCGGCCAAACATCTGCCCAAAAACCATGTCGATGTTGGTTTTTACTTCATTCCTGAAATTCCAATTGCCATTTTTTTTTGTTTTTTTTAATTTCAATGTATGCAATATATTTAAATGTATCTATTAATACATGTGAACAGAAAACGTCAATTTTTCCCGGAAATTCATTTCAAATTAAAATGTTAGACCAACATTGTATGCATAAAAAATTTACGTTACTCAAGTAATTCATCAATTATGTAAGTAATTCATCAATAATTATGCTTGTTACTAAATAAATAAAAACATTTCTCCAGGAGAATTTATTCTTCGGGGTTGTTAGTGAGCTGCAAGTTATGTTTTCCTGAAATATAAGGTGTACAACCTCTTTCCACGTACAAAAATAGATTAGATTGGATTGAATGAAGGGGAAGGCGCGGGCCTCATTCCACTGCGACCTACAATAAGAGGTCTGTTGTGGATCCTCTGAAATTATAAGCACATCCCTCAGCTTCGCCCTCTAAATTAGGCCTAGCAAAGCTGAGAGTGGCTACCGTCATGAAGCTCATGTCTTTGGGATCGCTTGTCGCCAGTTGAAGAAAATTTTGTCCTCGCCAGGCCGGCGGCACACTCACAAAGGACGAGTACCGGGGTTCCGTCCTCGGCCTTGTAGAATCAGCATATCGCGTTATCTGCAAGCAGTAATTGGTGTATTGACTATTCAGCCTGCAATGCCCTGTTAGTAGATCCACTATTAGCCTTAGGTCCCTTCGACTATGGCTCAGTAGAACCCTGGTAAATTTAGGCAAATATCTCTTATTAAAGAGTTTTGCCTGCCTCTGTCTTGGTATTCTGAAATGACATGGAAAGTCATACCAATGTCAAAGTGGTTCCAGCCAGCTGCTATCTTAACAAAGGATGGCAGTAATAAAAGAGCAATTTATAACCAGCGACCTAGCAGGCCGCCGTCTTCAAGACAATGCCGGCCAAATAAACAACAAAGCCCTTTTCAATACTTTACATCAAAGCAAGTACCGATAAGGTTGGCCACTGACCTAAATAAGGTCAGCAAACTACGAAGGTCGCACACTAGGACAGATGTCCTTGGCGTGAGTGTGGCCAACACCGATATATAAACTCTATCATATACAACGAAAGGGCATTATATCATACACGACTATACGAGCACGTCTATATACACGAGCAGCAGTTTACGCGACTATACACAGTTTCATTTAAGCTTATTATCTTTTAGTAGTGCATCTTAGTTCGTTTATTTTATCATTCTAATTTATTACTTATTTATCTTCTATTTATTCCTAAGTATTTTGCTAGTCATTAGTTACCATTTATACGTTAAAATTATTGTTAAAATACAGTTTATTTTTATAAAATACGTATTAATAATTCGATGCACTAACATCCAAAATCTCTCAACTAACTTCCGCCCTCTTCAAGACATCTACTACATCAGGAATCACATCAAACGATTCCATTACAATTCTCTCCCACCATTGCAGACGCTGTTCTTCTATCCATCCTTTCATAGACGTTTAAATTAGGCTTCTGGACAATCCGCAGAAGGGTTTGAGCCTATAAAGGTATCCTTCGAACCCTCCCTCATATAAACCTTATATGGGGTGTACGGGAAGTAGGGACGAAAATTAAAGTGCTATACAACATACAAAATTTATTGAAAATGTAATTTTTTTTTACAAACACATTAAGTAACATCTCCCATTTATGTATGAAAAATTATATCCTCCATATGACCACCCAAGGCCGCGCGGCAACGAGCAACGCGTTCACAAACATCTGGTGGGATGCCATTAATAACCATTAACTTGGTGATAAATTCAGTTGTTGTGATGTTGGGATGTGTTGGTTGTGGTGGTTGGTGATGGATGGTTGTTGTGATGGAGTGTGAAAACAAAGTTTGCTCTGTACAAGTCTGTGTTGTCACACTATCTGAAAAACGCATCCTGAAGATGGGCGAACGCCCGAAACCGGTCGATGACCACAAAATGAAGCAGGCTACCACGGAAAATGTCTCTGATAAATTCAGTTGTTGGGCTCGTCGGCGAACCGATTTTCTGGGGCTTACGATCACATTATCACGCACGACAGCAATGTTTTCTTCTGTTCGAACAGAACGCGGTCGTGCTGTATTCTTAAGATTTGCAACAGAACCCGTGGTCTCCAAACTTCTGGATCAACTTACGAACTGAGGCTTCGGTTGGAGCAGCGTTACGTTCGAGTGTCACACGCAATTCACGAACGGTTGCTGTGGGGCTTTCAAAAACATGGCCGCCAACCGTCATATGACAAAATGGCGCCCAATTAAATTTCGTCCCTACTTCCAGTACATCCTTTATAAATATAAAAACCGATTAAATGTTTTGTTCCAATACCAAGTTTGAAGAAAATCGCTATTAAAGACCAACGCATTGGTCTAGTTGCTAATGCACTCGTCTTTGCATATGCATTCGTTTTTGCATAAGCACTCGTTTATCACAATCATTCGACTCTCCCGGTCATTCTCTTTGGATTTTGTGCGTTTTAATTAGATAAAATAAATTATAAGTAATGTATGTTTGCTATTTATTGCAAAATATCTGGCTAGATAATGGGCATAATGTCTCGTCTCAATAAAATCATTTTTTTTGCTAACTTCACAATTATCTGAGCTAGTTAATTACTTTTTTTTTTTGTATCGTCCAACAAATGAAACAACTGTTTGAATCAGAGAGAGCAAGCTAAAGAGAGAGTGAGAACAACAGAATGAATCTTAAAAATATTTCAAGGCTGTCTTGATCAATTAATACAAATTTATTAATCGCAAAAATAATCTTTATTTCAACACTTAATTAATAAATCAAAATTAACATTTAATTTATGTTTTTTTTTATTTTTTATTATTAATTGATTTAAATTTATTTATAAGCTATAGCAAGGTTTTTATAAAATTCATTATAATTTAATAATGACTCGAGTGGATTTACTTAAAAATTTTTATATAAATCCAGGGATTCCAAATTACAGAACACAATAAATTGTAAATATACGTGAGACATACCAATCACCGATATAATAAAAGAATAAGATACAAATGACAAGATAAACAGATCTAAGTTTTACAAATATTTTAAGAATGATTTAAAACATATGTTTAGATTTAAATTTAATCTCAAGATTTGCCAATAATTTGATGTTATAAATATTAATAAATCTAAAAATATATTCCTTTCAATGACACTGGTTTATTCTAATGTTACAGAATCATCAACCGTCATTATTAATTCTAACGGCTTCCCACAGTTTCAACTGGAATTTATCACCTTAGTATTCTAAGAATTTTTCATGAATGAAATATATTATAATGGACGCAATTCTGAGGGGAATAACTTAAAAAGCTGAAATGTAGAATGCTTAATTAATACTGTGTCACTGACCACAGTACTGTGCAAGTGAATCTGATGAAGAAATTATATGATTTTCTTAAGTGAAATTAAAAAAAAAAAACTTTGACGTAACAGCCCATTCATCGCCACAGAGCGATTTTTTATTTTGAAAGTCATGTGGTCAGATGCCGCGGTTCTACGGTCGTTTAGGTCTTGGCAGTGTCAAACAGTTGGCTAAAAGGAAGTCCTTAGTTTCCAGAGAAATACTGATGTCTACGGAGATAACACATTATTGCTGGTGACATCTAAATCCAAATTAATGTACTAGCAAAACTTGGAATCTTCGAAGACTGTGGAAGGATATGCCTAAACAAGATATGTTCAAGTATTTCGCCTTGGATTAGCCGCAAATTACTGCGTCGATAGATCGAGGGGAGTTGGTGAAATTTATTTGGTGTTGTGGTGGTTGGTTCCGGAGAGCTGGAAAGTATCAGAGACATTTTCCATGGCAGCCTGCTTCATTTTGTGGTCATCGACCGGTTTCGGGCGTTCGCCCGTCTTCAGGATGCGATTGTCAGACTGTGTGATAACACAGACTTGCACAGAGCAAATTCAGTTTATACACTGTCTGGTCTTTTTAATTGTATTTAAAACTAAACACTTAAACTAGGTCAAAGGAAGGTTGTTAAAGGGGCAAATTTTCCTTAAAATGGAAACAACACGTGGGGGTCTAATTTTTGAACTCTGTTGTTGGAGGGAGATTCACTTGGCGATTAAATAATCAGAATAACTTTAAAATTAAATTAAATAACGATTTCAAGCTAACACAATTCAAAATTAAGCGATTAAAATAATAAAAATGAAATATACATAAGCATAAAACAATTAAAATAATCAAACCAAAGAAACAACCAAGCAATATATAATGTTTGTCACAGTGATGCATTTGTCAGACAGTGTGAAAAAGATATAAAAAGTGAAATATGCAGCTAACAAGAGCTTGACATTGAACAAATTGCTAAATAAAAAATATTAAATGAAAACTTTTGTAGTATTCACTCTAAATAAAAAATTAATCATTTCAGTCTATCTCCAGAATACCTTATACCACCTGCAGGACCATGTTCGTTACCTGGGACATTACTTAGCCAAATGTGTGACTTGGAACCCCTATACTACACTCAACGAATTTCCATTAATCAACGTTTCAGACTTCTTTGCTGATTTCTTGACAAACGCTCCAAACTGACTCTACAAAATAAAAGACGTCTTTATACCGTTCCGCTCGCACCAATTTGGAATTACTGACTAGAACTTAATGGAACTGCAAAACGAAGTAATCTCAACAGACTCCAAACTCTCCAATCTATGTCTTATCGAAGATCCTACATCGTATCGTCGATGCACCTTTTTACGTTTCGAACAAAACAATCCATACTGAGCTGAAGATCCATTCATACATACCCTAGCAAAATCCAGATATCTCAAATTCCTTAGTAATCTCTTCCTTCATCCTAATTCCCTGGCCCACATTCTCTCTTCAAATTCATTTCCGGGTAATCCTCCAAGACGACTGAAGCACCTTTGGCCCCGTTACAAAATGGACAAATTAAACAAAACAATCTATTCTGAACTGAAGATTCCATTCATACATACCCTAGCAAAATCCAGATATCTCAAATTCCTTAGTAATCTCTTCCTTCATCCTAATTCCCTGGCCCACATTCTCTCTTCAAATTCATTTCCGGGTAATCCTCCAAGACGACTGAAGCGCCTTTGGCACCCGTTAACAATGGATAACTTAAACAAAACAATCTATTCTGACCTGAAGATTCCATTCATACATACCCTAGCAAAATCCAGATATCTCAAATTCCTTAGTAATCTCTTCCTTCATCCTAATTCCCTGGCCCACATTCTCTCTTCAAATTCATTTCCGGGTAATCCTCCAAGACGACTGAAGCGCCTTTGGCACCCGTTAACAATGGATAACTTAAACAAAACAATCTATTCTGACCTGAAGATTCCATTCATACATACCCTAGCAAAATCCAGATATCTCAAATTCCTTAGTAATCTCTCCCTTCATCCTAATTCCCTGGCCCACATTCTCTCTTCAAATTCATTTCCGGGTAATCCTCCAAGACGACTGAAGCGCCTTTGGCACCCGTTAACAATGGATAACTTATCATTCGCATCAATCACGCCCTTTTTTTTACGTACATTTATCACTTTTACTTGTTACATGGATAGCATGTTGTAAGATTGTAAATAAAATAAACAAATAAATAAAAACTAACCAATTACTTCAACAAGTAGAAGAAAAAAAAAAATCACTTTAAAAATCACAAAACGTGATACAACAGAAATATACAAAAATTTGCGAAAGTTTTCGACTTTGTTTTTTTGATCAATCAATAGTATAATTTCATAATTAATATTAAAAAAAAAAAAAAAAAAACTATCTCGTATTTACTTTCACTTCAAGTTTTGTATTATTGTATGTATCACATTAATGACTTAGTTTTTATTACTTTATAGTTTTCTTAAAACATTATATTATTATTGATATTAACTTTCCTAAAAATTCTTTAAATAAATATAAACTATATAAATCAATTAAAATAAACAAAATTGACTATAAATTTCAGCCAATGAAATGTTGAACTGTAGTTGCAAAAAATTTATAAGTAGGTTAGTCGAGTATTATAAATACAGGGAACTAGTGTTATTAATAAAATGTCAAAGTATAAAACTTCGCAATAAGTATTGTAAATATTTGTGGACAAATTATTTTAATTAATTTAAAAAAAAAAAAAAAAGAATATGATAAAAGTAAATAGGCACCTTATTTCTATTTTTAGAATATATAAATGTTATTAAGAAAAGAGGTATGGATTCATTCGGTCTTTTTACTTTCTCTTACTCCTAGTAAGAGGAAGTATTGTAATCGTGTCAAATTTTCGATATCGAGTTTTCACCGGAAATATCCGTTTTGAGGTCCCTTGAGTCTAAAAAAGTAGTTTTTAGCAAATGGTCTGTGTGTGTGTGTATCTCTCTCTCTCTCTGTATTGTGTGTATGTGTGTGTGCGTGTGTGTGTGTGTCTGTATGTGAACAGCATACCTTAAAAACGAAAAACCATAGAAAGTTGAAACTTAATATTCTCTTTAGGTATCACCATGGCATCTGACAGGTGAGTCATCTGTCAAAATTCCTCAACCGGAAGTACCACTTTACTTGTTGTTTTTTTTTAGTTTTTTTGCGTTTTTCTCAAAAATGGCTCCAACGATTTTCTTCAAACTTAGTATATCAATTACACATACAAAGAGTTACAACTTTTATTTTGAAACATTTCTCTGGGAAAACTCATTTAAGGGTAGTTATGTGAGAGGGGTGGAGTTAGGTTTTCATCTAAAGTGCTATTTCAGTTTATTAAACAATTCTATCATCTAAATAATGTAAATTAGAATTGAATATGTTGTGGAAATTCCGAGTTTCAAAAAATCGGATAACCGTAAGTGCGTTTACCGTTTACCACTTTAATAAATCATTTTTTCACTTTTTCGCGATTTTCTCAAAAATGTCTCCGATAATTTTCTTGACACTTCGTATATAAAGTAAACATACAAAGATCTACAACTTTTATGTAAAACATTTCTCTGGGAAAATTCATTTAAGGGCACTTTTGGAGGAGGGGAGGGGTTCTGTTTTTCTCTAAAGTGCTATCATTTTCGATTATACAATTCTATCATCCAAATAAAATTAATCAGAAATAAATAGATGGCCAAAATTCCGAGTTTCAAGAAAATTAATAAACCGGAAGTGCGCTTTTAGTGGACAGTTTTTCAGTTTTCGACGAATTTCATTATAGCTGGTACGCAAAGTATAAAATTTATTAATTATAATTTTGAGAACTGGAGTAAGAGAAAGTTGTGGAGTGTTTCACACCAGTTTTTTTTTTTTATAAACAGAATTTTTTTTTGTCATTATCAACTAGAAGAAAGGAAGTACTGCGCGATCGAGTCAAATTTTCGAAATTGAGTTTTCACCGGAAATACACGTTTTGAAGACCCCTGAGTACGAAAACAGTTAACCGAATGGTCTGTATTTATGTGTAACTGTGTATGTGTGCCCAAAATATCTTAAAAACGATAAGTCACAGGAAGTTCAAACTTCATGTTCCATTCAGATATTACCACCGCATCATATACGAAGATTTCGGGCAAAATCCATCAACCGGAAGTACCACTTTACGAATTGTTTTTTCAATTTTTTTTTTTCTTGTGATTTTCTTGAAAACATCTGCAACAATTTTCATTAAACTTGGTATATCAACTACCCATTCTAATGATCTACAACTTTTATTTGAAACATTTCTCCGAGAAAATTCATTTAAGGGAGCATTTAGGGAAGTGGTGGGATTAAGTTTTCCTTTAAAGGAAATCGTCAATTTCCTAATGCACGTTGGAAGGACGCAGGAATCAATCCAGGTGGAATGTGAAGGGACATTCATTAAACAGGTAGAGAAGTTCCGGTACCTGGGAGTATTGTTTAGCAGGAATGGTAGGATTGATCAAGAGGTGAGCAGCGCAATAAATAAAGCTTACGGTCTGATCAGAAATACTGCGGTCGGTAAAAGAGAGGTCAACTAGAAAGTAAAAATGACCGTCTTCAAGAACGTTTATCTACCCCTTCTTCAGTACGTGGCAGAATCGTGGACTATAATGGATGTGTTGGATGGAGAGAATTGGTTTTGTTTGATGATATAAGAAGAAGACTTGGTTAATACTGGTTAACTGATATATTAATAAATAGACACAGACTGCCTGGACTTTACAATGGATGAATGTTTTAAGGTTGAGTGGTAAGAGAATGACACGTAGCGATTGGATGTACTGAACTAATTTCCACTGTGTTTAACTGTCCTTTATGGACTGTCCGTCGCTATATTTATACAGCTTCTCCCACTCCAGTCCGAGAGAGTGGTTGAGCTTCTCTTGCTCTCTGTGGTTGCTGAGCTTCTCCTGCTGTTACATCATCTGGGCACACAGCAAAGGCATGTTGGTTTAATTCAGAAAACGACTAGGAGCTCCGCCGTTTTCTCAAACGGCTACTACTGTACTGATCCCGGCACTCCACGACACAAATAATTTATTAATTATGCTCCAAATTAATAAGAAAAAAGTAAAAGCGTTAATCGACACAGGCGCATCGCATTCCCTCATAGATGCCAGTCATGTCAAATCGAGGCCCGAGAAATCTAATATCATCCTAAAGTCAATTACAAATCAGATTATTCCCAACTATGGTCTGTCAAACGTTCATTTCTCGATAGATGAAAACACGGAAATTCAGGGTAAATTTATAGTTTCACAATTAAAAAATGAATTTGAAGTAATTATTGGGAGAGACCTACTTACTAAATATCAAGCAATCATCAACTTTAGAAATCAGAACATTATCATCAACAAAACAACGATTCCATTTTTAACAGACACCACATCATCACAGATTAATAATATTCAAAACACAACACTACCCGAAACATTGTCAACACGACATAAAATCATAATTCCGGCACGCACACACATAGTCAATACATACACTCTTCAACAAAAATCCCACCGCTGCCATCAATATAATGGATGTGTTGGATGGAGAGAATTGGTTTTGTTTGATGAGTTAAGAAGAAGACTTGGTTAACACTGGTTAACTGATATATTAATAAATAGACAGACTGCCTGGACTTTACAATGCATGAATGTTTTAAGGTTGAGTGGTAAGAGAATGACACGCAGCGATTGGATGTACTGAACTAATTTCCACTGGGTTTAACTGTCCTTCATGGACTGTCCGTCGCTATATTTATACAGCTTCTCCCACTCCAGTCCGAGAGAGTGGTTGAGCTTCTCTTGCTCTCTGTGGTTGCTGAGCTTCTCTTGCTATTACATGGACCATGCTGGATAATCATGGAGCCGGGTTATGGCCGCCGAAATGAGTCTGGAAGAAAAGACTAAGCGCGATAAAATAAGAAATGAATCAATAAGGAGCAGCTTAGAGATTTAACCCTTTGTAATTACGTTGGAGAATCGACAGTTGAGTTGGTTTGGCCACGTCTGCAGAAGAAGTGAAGGGGAGAAGATTAGGTGTTTGATAGAGGCCAAATCCGAGGGCCGCAGATCACGGGGCAGACCGAGCAATTTGGATTATATTGATCGACTGGCACAAAAGCGAGGTCAGTCAAGGTCAGTCATCTGTCCAAAAAAATGGCAGGCAATAAAGAAGAATACATCCGATGGCTGAAGGGATAAGTCATCTATAGCTCGACTCTGAAAGGCATAAGAGCTTACGACAAAGAAGAAGAAGACAATATTTCGAGTTTGAAAATAATCGGTCAACCGAAAATACATTTCTACTGAACAGCTTTTTCAGTTTGGGCAGTTTTCTCCATAAAAACACCAACGAATTCCGTTAAATTTGGTATATTAACTATAAAATTTGTCAATAATTATAATTTTGTAAAACTGCAGTAAGAGATTTGTTTTATTTAATAATATATAAAATTAAACAAATATTTAGTTGCTAAGGTAACCATGATCAGGACTTTTTTAAAAAGGAAAAATAATCCAAAATACAGATCTTTGTTTGGTTAAAAATAAAGACAAATAACTCGTCCTTTTAACTAAATATATATATATTTTTATTTACAATTTAGAAACAGGGACATATCTATCTACTGAGGTCATCTTTAGCCCAGGGGAATTTATTTATTATTTTCTATTTATTTTTGTGGGTTGAAATGAATAATATTTTCAAAAAACTGTTAAGACGAAAATCTGATGTAAAACATTTTCTCTTAATTTAATTAATAAAAAATACACAAAAACGGAAATAATTTTCTTTGTAATTAAAATTTCCGATGAAAATTTAATTTCAATATTCTTTGACACGATAATTACAATAATTAGCCGTCAAATCATAATGAGTAAACAAAACAAGTTACAACAAGATTGAACAAACATAGAATTATAAACAATTCACAAACAGCAAACAAGCTACATTAAGTCTATCGTACAAAATCTCTGTTTTGTAATTAGATTGTAGAAAAATACAAATAAAGAGAAAGAATTTTTCTCTTCAATATTTTCTAACTAGAATTTCAAATTAGGCCAAGCATTTTATGCAGAGCAAGCCAAGTTTCACTGAATTGCGTAAGACATTATTCACGATGAAATTCGAAATAAAAAATAAAATAAATAAAAAAAATTCACAACACAGACAGAAGAAATTTGTGGTTTAAAATTTCATTAAACAAGAATTAATGAGAAATAAAAACACAGCGAGTTTTTATAATATTATTATACTAATATTACATAAATAATGAAATATACAATTGCACAATAACTAAAGATTATATAATAGCGTCGGCGGGAGGGGTGGTAGTGGTGGTAGTGCTGTGTAGCGACTAGACAATATCTCTAAATATGTCCTTCTGAGAAATACGATCAATTTGTTTAGTGATGGTCACAAACACATAGCGCAGACATCCAATCCTAGCATTTTAAACAGTTTAATGTACATCATTATATTATTTTTTTGCTTATGTTAACATAATTATAATTATTACATGATTTATTTTTGTAGTGTTAGTAAAGTAATAATGAATCATTAATATATATTTTTTTTTTTTTATCATAAGATAGAAGCCAGTGCAGACATACAGACAAACAGTTCTAATAGATGATTGTTGCTGTGGTAAAGTTACTTTGTTTAGCAATAGCTGAGTAATGTCTATGTTGTTGCTTCGTGATAATAATACGGTGAGCTTAGTAGTAATGGCACGTGTACTGAATATTATAATATACTCGTACTTTTGTTTTATGTATATTGTATTATAAATTTAGTTACTGATTCATACACACGAGTATATATTATATATATCTATAAATTTTACTTTTTCTTACTCCTAGTAGGAGAAAGTATTGTAATGATGCTAAATTTTCGATATCGAATTTCGAATTTGTTTTAGAGGTCCTCTGAGTCCAAAAAAGTGGTTTTTAGCAAATGGTCTGTGTGTATATTATAAATATGTGAACAGCATAACTCAAAAACAAAAAAACCATATAAAGTTCAAACTTCATATTCCGACTAGGTATCGACTATAGGATCCGGCAGTAGGTGTTCTGTCAAAATTCCTCAACCGGAAGTACCACTTTTACTGAATGGTTTTCTTTACTTTTTTGCGATTTTCTCGAAAAATGGTTCCAACGATTTTTTTGAAACTTGATATACGAGGTGTGTAAATTAAGTAGTGAGACTGATTTTTTATCTTTTTTTTTATTCAAATAAAATTACAATTCAACATTGTCCCCTTCAAAGTAACTACCTTGGGAAGCCACACAACGCTGAAGACGATCCTTCCATTCGTCATAACAGTGCTGGAATTCGGATACTGGAATAGACTTCAGTTGGTCGGTTACGGCTTCATTAATTTTTCGGAACCATTTTTGCACAAATTTTTCTCCTCCCCAATTCATTAGTCAAAATTTGATGAACGGTTGTGTGAGTCAAATTCAACTCTTCGCCGATCATTCGGACTGTCAAACGACGATCTGAACGCACGAGATCGCGGATTCTGCCAACATTTTCGTCGGTTCTTGAAGATGAAGGCCTTCCGCTGCGAGGCTCCGTCTTCAATTGATTCCCTTCCTTCTGCAAACGACTTAAACCACCTAAAAACCTGTGCTCTCGACAAAACATTGTCTCCATAGGCCTGGCACAGTTTTTCAAACGTTTCCGTTGCACTGTGCCCAAGTCTGAAGCAAAACCTGATAGCATAACGTTGCTCGTGATTGATGTCACTCATTTTTAAAACGCACTGAAAAAGCCTTGCTCACAAAAAAAGTCACTACGGACAGTGCAACAACTCTAGCATTTTCAAATTTGCACTGGACGTGGTTCAGATGTTTACTTGCCCTACCACGCATGCGCCGCGTCTCCAGTGTAGCCAGATCGAACACTAGAAAATCAGTCTCATTACTTAATTTACACACCTCGTATATATTAACTACATATACAAAGAGCTACAACTTTTATTTGTCCGGTTAAAATCATTTAACAGGGTTTTTGAGAGACGTGTGGGGTTATGTTTTCCTCTAAAGTGCTATTGTAGTTGATTATAGAATTCTACCATCCAAACAAAATTAATTAGAATGCCAAAATTTCGAGTCACAAGAAAAATTAGTAAACCGGAAGTGCGTTTTTACTCAACAGTTTTTTCTCCATGAAAACATCGACCAAATTCATTAAATTTGGTTTACATACTATAAAATTTGTTTCAGAGACATTTTCCGGGGTTAGCCTGCTTCATTTTGTGGCCATCGACCGGTTTCGAGCGTTCGCCCATCTTCAGGCGAACTGTATACACATTGAGTCAGTGTATAAACTGAATTTGCTCTGTGCAAGTCTGTGTTAGCACACTGTCTGACACAAAGTTGTGTGAGTGTTTTACACCAGATTTTTAAAAAATATAAGATCACCATATTGTGGAAAGTCATTTAATGTTATCTGTTTCACAACAGAATTAATTAGTACTTATATGTATTCAAATTTAACGTGGACGGTTGACATCAGAATGTATTTTATGTTTTTGTACGTTAGGTGTTAATTTTCAATCTTTATAATCAATTTGATATTTACCGATATTATATTCGCCATAATTCTGGAAGAGGAAACATTTTATTTTATTGTTTTTATGCTAATTTTAAAAATTTAAATATAAATAGTTATTATAAAAACCCACACATTTTATATTCATATTATATTATTTTTTTTTTTTTTACAGTCTATTTATACTTTGTGATCAATCTAATCAAAACTTTTCCTCAATAAAAATTGAACGTTTTTTTATTTTAACTTACTTTTACTACTTTAAAAGGAAGTACTGCGATTGTTTCAAATTGGTGAGTTTGTGGAGAGGGGGTGACGTTAGGTTTTCTTTCAAAGTGTTAACATTATACGATTCTATCATCTACATAATATCATTGGTGTAACAGCTTATAAAAGACCAAACCTTGCCAGACTACGACTTTTATGGAGGGGGGGACATGTATATAAGCTCGATGTGTCTGTGGAGGACGTGTGTAAGCATCGCCGTTTAGCGTGGCATCGCTCTGTAAGCATGCCTGCGCTACCAAGGTTCGCTACTAACTGTAGCTTCCCACTTTTTTTCACGATACTGGGGAGTCAACATGGATTGCCATCTCGAAAAAACAACCCTGAATCCTCTCACCAAACAGACGAAAACGCACACAAGACCAACGCGTTCCTCTAGCCACAAGACCAACGCGCAAAGTCGTCATCTGTATAATATTAATCGGAATTCAATATGGTATCAAAATACCATATAGGTTTGAAGTGCCAAAATTTATTTCAAGTCCATGCAAGTAAATTTCCAGTTAAATGTGAAATTTGTAAAATATATGTGGTCTCGAGGCGGAGGAATAAGAAGAGAGGAGGAACACATGAGCCTTTTTTACTTACTCTTACTTCTAGTAAGAGGAAGTATTGTAGTCGTGTCAAATTTTCGATATCGAGTTTTCACCGGAAATATCCGTTTTGAGGTTCCCTGAGTCCAAAAAAGTAGAATCTAGAAATGTGATATTCCGTTTAGGTATCACCATGGGGTGCGACAATATGTCAGCGGTCAAAATTCCTTGACCGGAAATACCACTTTACTGAACGGGTTTTTTTTTTTTTTCACTTTTTTGCAATTTTCTAAAAATGACTCCGACGATTTTCTTCAAACCTGTTATATCAACTACACATACAAAGATCTACAACTTTTAATTAAAACATTTCCCTGGAAAAATTCGTTTAAGGGCACTTTTGGGGGAGGGGTGAGTTATGTTTTTCTCTAAAGTGCTATCATATTTAATTATACAATTCCAACATCCAAACAAAATCAATTAGAAATAAATAGTTGACCAAAACTGACAAGTTTCAAGAAAATAAGAAAACCGGAAGTGCGCTTTTTTCGACGAACTCCAACGAATTTTATCAAATTTGGTGCACAAACTATAAAATTTGTCAATTAAAATTTTGAAAACTGGAGTAAGAACGTTGAGTGAGTGTTTCACACCAGATTTTTAGTTATGAGTTATGGTGGACGGTGAAGAATGATCTGACCCTTAGTTACATATGCAAGTGAGACATGAAACTGATGAAAAAGGCTGAAAAGACTCTTCTTGTATCTCGACAATCGAACCCTGAATTTTCGCTCCAAAGGCGGGAGTGCTAGTCACTAATTTAAACTCCAAAAGGTGTCATCTGTATAATATTAATCAGAATTCAATATGTTGCCAAAAATTCCGAGTTTGAAGTAAGAAAAAAGCGCTGCGGAAAATCTATGGGCCGATAAAAAAATAGGATGGAGAATGGAGGATCCACACAACTGCAGAACTTCGCGACCTTTTCCGGGAGTGCGACCTTGTGCGGCTCCAATAAAAATGGCTAGGCTGAGAAATAGTTGGGTCACGTAGAAAGAATGGCGGAACAAACCACAACGATGATGTACGGAGGTCAAAGGTTAGAAAGCAAGGCCTTAACAGCCATACTGAACTCTTCTTTTTTTTTACGAGTTAACGAATTTTTTAAGTTGGTATCCAACCATGCCTAAAGAACTGCAACTTATAATTGAAACATTTCTCCGAGAAAATTCATTCTAGGTTTTTTTTGGGGGGGCGGAAGAAACGGATAACCTTAGACTTTTCACTAAATGCTACTTCCCTATACTTTACATAATATTAATAAGAATTAAATATATTGCGAAAATTTCGAATTTGAAGAAAATGGGTTGGCCAAAAGTGTGACCACAGTAAACGGTTCTTTTTCAATTTTTTCCGATTTTCTTGATAAAAGTACCGAACGATTTCTTTAAACCTGATATCCAACTCCAGATGTGCGAAACATCTGACGAATAAGTAGATTTTTTGGGAGGAGCTACGGAAGCTGGAGAGTCACGTATCCGCTCATTGTCATTTGTTAGTTTAGATACACCCATTCACAAGTCATTTTAAATTTAGTTTGAAAATTCGGAATACTTCCTCTCTTTATCAGGTTTAGGAGAAAATAAATTATCAAGTAATAAAATTAATTGCTTGGGTTTGGGTCCGCAAAGCTGGAAAGCCTGTTTTTTTTTTTGTGTGGTCATCGACCGGTTTCAGACGTTCGCCCATCATCAGGATTTTTTTGATTAAACAATACGATAATACATAGACTTGCACAAAGCAAAATTAATTTATACACCTGATATTTATCCCCATTCGAATAGAGTTTATTCAGTACAGTTATACAGTTTATACACCTATACAGTATATAAAACTGATTTTGCCTGTGCAAATATGTGTTATCGCATAGGTTTTTATCAAAAAATCCTGATGATGGGCGAACGCCTGAAACCGATCGATGACCACAAAAAGAAGCCGTCTATTTTACTGAATAATATTGTAAAAGCAACCAAGAGAGCAGAGAAAGAGAAACGAAATGTCAGGACCACTCTCTCGGATTAGAGTGAGAGAAACCATATAAATACAGCGACGGGACACAGAGGAGATATAGTTAAAATTAGTTCAGAAGATAGTTACCCCCTTCCACTCTATCTTAATCTACCATCTTTACTATAAAGAACAGGCAATCAATGTGTGATGGATGCAAGAAATTATTTCTATTTTAATTGAAGAAAATTATGAGAAAAATGCGAGCTTGTTGGCAAAAAGGGTAACCCAGGTAGAAGAAGTACAGCTACAGGAAGAGTTCATGAACCTTGTTAGCATTGTCTACACCTTCTTCTCACAGGGGAAGATTTGAACGAACAATTAGAAGACATTCCTTTAATAGTCTAAAACAGACATTCATGCAGTACACTTGTTTTTCGCTCTCTTAGAATCAGTGGCAGTTTCAGAATATATTAATAAGTTTATACATTCTTTGCAAATAACTTGTAGTTATTATTTTAATAGAATATATTTAATGTTAGCAGTGTTGACTACTTTCTTATTACTAATACTTCTCTCTTAAACATATATACTCATAAGCCCTTTTACTAAACCGCTCGTGCTACACCAACTACTACTACCACAACACTACAACACATCTACACCAATTACATTTCAAATGTAACTCATTATTATTATACAGTATTAACCAGTGTTAACCAAGTCTTGTTAATTTTCATCAAACCAGACCAATTCTCTCCATCCAACCAACTCCAATATCAGCAATCAAGAGAGCAGAGAAAGAGAAACAAAATGCTAGGTCCACTCCCTCGGATTAGAGTGGGAGAAACCATATAAATACAGCGACGGGACACAGAGCAGAAAAAAATTAGTTCAGTAGTCCATTCTACCTTAATCTACCATCTTTACTGTAAAGAACAGGCAGTCAGTGTAACTCATTATTATTATTATACAGAACTAGCTAAACCCGGCCACCCTTAGCTGTGGCTCAGTCTGATTTTAATTATTAGGGAAGTAAATAGAAGTATGATAGTTAACATAGATTCAGCAAGAAAACACATCATTCAATTTAATACCCTACTTTGCGTTGCTGTGAACTGAAATGAAAGAAAGAAAAGATGTTTTTAACTGAAAGTCTTTTTTTATTGTAAAGTCAGTGAATGGACTACATTTTTTCTTTGTCCGTTTTCTGCATAAACATAAAGATCAGATGGTTTACCGACTCTGGAGCATGCGACATATAATTGCTCATGAGAGAAGCATTCGTTTTCTAAATTCAAACCGCACACTTGCAAAGATTGTCCTTGCGCTTTATTGTGACAGTTATAGCGAACGCAAGGCGTATTGAAAATTGAAGTCGTTTGAACTTGAACGCCATATCTGTCAGAATGAGTGGTATACATGGAAGTAGTACGTCTTCACCTTTATGAGGTCCAATGAGAATTGTAGATTATTCTAATTGAAGCTAACGTTTTTGCAGTTCCACCTGAAGTGTCCAGTAAATCCACCGGATTGGTTGGTCATAGCTTGTATGATGGTATCAAATGCTACCTTTTGTTCTTCAAGGAGTTTTAGTGTATTTTCTTGGACGAGTAGCTGTAAGTCATTTCTGGCGTATGATTGCTCTCTGAGCAGTTCTCTTTCGAATGTTGCATTGATCGACCTATTCGATATTGTTACTCTCAATTGGGCCAACAACTTGCCACATATTGCAAGATAAAGATCCTCAATGAAGATTAGCGCTTCATTGTATATTTCTTCTGTGGAATCCAAGCCATGATTATGTGTTTCTTGACGTATTCTGTGCAGAATATCTTCGACAGAGAGCGCGCCAAGTTCGCAATGCGTCTGACTATTTCTGCCAACCTCGCGAAACACTCGGAAATTCCCGTTTCCGTGGGAACTTCGGAACAGAGATACTTATAAGTAGTTGAGAAAGAGGTTCAGAGAGCACGCCACTATCGCAACGCGTTTGCGTCTGTCTATTTCTGCCAAACTCGCGAAACACTCGGAATTTCCTGTTTCCGTGGGAACTTCGGAATAAAAAGCATATATAAACACTGTTATATAGAAATGCAATGTTGTGCAAAAATTTTAAGTCAATCCATCGACTATTTTAAGTCAATCCGTCGAGTTTTGCGGAAACAAACATATGGATGCTGAATTTATATATATATATATATAGATATAGATAACCAGTGTTAACCAAGTCTTGTTAATTTCATCAAACCAGACCAAATTCTCTCCATCCAACCAACTCCATTATAATATCACTAATAAAAATTAATTGTTAATTTCGTATCATAATGAAATATTACATCATAAGTATTTATTTATTGATAAAACAAAAATCTATAACAGCTATTGAAAGAATTTAAATTACTCATTAATAAATGATGTTCATAGGCTGACATTGATGAAGTGAATATTTGTTGCGCGATTAACTAAAATGATTTATATGATTACCACTAGCAAAAATAAAAATAAAAAATAAAAAAACCGTAATCAGTTGCATCATCCACTTATAAAATTATTATCTCATTCCGGGTAATTATTAATGTGACCTATAATAAAAAATAAATAAAAATAAAATCTGAAAAGTGTGAAACACTGGCATGACTTTCTCTTATTACTGTTAATCCAATTATATATATAATGACTAATTTCCTTTAATTTTCAAACTTTATTCATTTCTTCTGTATACGTAATATAGAAGAGAGCGCCAATAACATTTACCAAACCCATATATGAAATTTAACACCCCAAATTACGTAGAATTGCTTAATTGAATTATTCATTAATTAATTTATTAATTAATTATTTTATTTATTTATAATTAATTATTTATTAATTATTATTTTTTTTTTTTTCAATAAGTGTTACAAAAAAAAATGACAAATTTATATCTTTTCAGTAGACAATCCAAGTTTAAAGCAAATCATAAGGACCAAAATCTCTGATGAAATTGTTATAGTATTTTGGAGCAATTCCCCCCCCCCCCCCAAACACTCGAAAATTTCTTCTAAAAAGTCGCACTTTGGTTAATTGAATTTTTTCAAATTTAGGATTCTTCCTACGCTTCTAATATTCGAGGGTCATTCAAGAAGTAACGAGACTCTAATCGCTGTAGCTCAAAAACGATTTATTTAATCAATACAAAAACTTTGGCTACTTTGGGAACATAGTCACCAGCAACATTTTTACACTTGTCACATCGTTCTTCTAATTTGTGTATGCCTCTGGCATAAAATTTTTTGGGTTGATCTCGACGAAGCCACTTTTGCATCTGTTTTTTTAACTTCTTCATTGGATTGAAAATGTTTCGCATGTAGAGGCCTCTTTAAGGAGTCCAAACAATGGAAGTCCGATGGGCTGAGGTTGAGTCTGTAGGGGGATGTGAAAGCATCTCCCACTGTAATAGTACCGCAAAGATACAGCAGAGAGAAGAGAGGCCCTCTCTGTTAACAGAAACTACTCTCTGACTTAGGCAGGCTAGAGTGGGAGAACCTGTGCATATAAGCCGGTGGGAATCCATCTATAATGGGGTTGTGTTGAGGAGAGAAATTAGGTTTGATTAAATGAACAAGATATGAAGACTAATATAATGTAGCTAAGTTTACACTAACTGCTCTGGACTTTATAATGAAAATGATAGAATGAATGGTGAGAGTAGAGATATGACACGATGCGGTTGTATGGTTGTATCTGATAGATTCCTCTAGATAGATTCCCACTGGCTTATATACACAAGTTCTCCTACTCTAGCCTGCCTAAGTCAGAGAGTAGTCTCTGTTAACCAGAGAGGGCCTCTCTTCTCTCTGCTGTGGTTGCATAATCTTTGCGGAACTATTACACACACCCACCCACCCCACTTTTTCACTGAGTTGAAAGCTGGTTTGGGTTAAACTCATCTCACCAGGTATACACTCTCAAGTTAACTACTCTCTAACCACCGGCTATTGTTTGACCAAGCAGTAAATTCCTTTTTTACCTGCCCCCCCATGACATGATTTAAGGGACATTTTCAAAATATCTTGATCATTCGTATCCCAGCACTTACTGAGTACATACAGATTCAAATGAATAGAATTATGGAATTTCTGGAATGTTTTTATCTAGATGTGGGAAACATGTGGCAGCAGTAAGAATCGCACAATTTTTAATAACATACCACCTAATAAGTCAATTTATGGTATGTGGAAATTGTGGATCTGATCGAACGATCGAATCCAACGGTACGTAATTATATAAATTAATATATTTAAATTAATAAAAGTAATATGTTTATCTTATTTTTTTTTTTTTTTTTATTAAACTGACCTAACGTTTGACCTAATGCATGGCAAAGTTCTTTCTGTAATCATGCAATGTACATTTTTGATCGATTTTTAATTTACTTATTTTGCAATTTGTTATCTGTAACGAGAGAATACTGTCAGGAGGCCAATAGTGCACAGAGAAGGCTCCGGGCGCCAATGACCACAGATGTTGACGCGTCT
>JAAEAF010005204.1:0-110076 GCA_011037195.1 Triatoma infestans
ACAACTCAAATTCGAAATTCTGAAACGAATGCAATAATTATTACTCTCAAACGGCAGCACGAGAAAGAAAATAAAATAATACTACAATTTGTAACAAACGTTTTGATTAATTATTTAATCTTTATCAGTGCTACCAAGATTTACAGAACAGGTTAGTTAAAAAAATGTGACTTCATAAGGAACCTCATTATTTAAAACTTTGGTAATATTTAAGAGGCAAGAGTGTGACTTTCAGTTCTAATCATTCTGAATGATAATTTTTTTCATTTCCTCCGTCAACTTACTTCTTCCATGTTTTTTGGAGTTAATTTTGTATTTTTATTACAGTTAATTTTGCATTTTTCGTGATAATATCAGATTTGCATAGTAATTTTATTTATCGGTGTAATAAACTAGATAATTCGGAATTAGAATAATAATAACATCGGCTATTAAATATTAAAGTCTATCTCTCCTTTTCATTTAGTTACCCACGCAATAACAAACTGCCTCCCAACCTGAAGAAGATCAAAGATAAGCGCATGCAAAATTCGTTTCGTTTATAATAGCAAATAATAAATGATAAATACAAATGTGCAAGCAATACTACTGAAAGAATTTCAAGTAAATTGTTATAGATTCAAGTAAATACCTGGAGGCAAATAACTAAAATAAACAAACTCATGCAACTAACTAAATACAGAAAATAAATTAATATAAAATAGAAAATGAAATGTAATTTAATAAAGTAACGAGAAAGAGCGAGAGAAGCTATATGGTGTAAGAGAGCTGGACATCAGGTCTGTGGCGTCACAAGAAATCTCCCATCTTCTCACTGGCGGTTTTTCATTTTTTTTAAATGCAGAGCTGCGCACCATTTAGCTGCGAAACAGCTCTAAACGGAATTCCATGAAATGTTACCTCTATTTAGTTCAAGTCTGAGCTACTATAATTGACTTATGCCCATTTCTTCAGTGACCTTGGTGTCCCCGTGGGCATCTCAGCCAATAACAAACACGTTACAACACTGACACCTCCAACTAATACACAGAACATACGGGCTAGCTCAATTTCTAGTCTACCGTCGCATATACTCACATTCCCTACTTTACAGATGCAGGAAAATTAGGTCACAGCTATTGTTAGTGATCCGCCAGGATCCAAAATGTATCACTGCTACAAGTTGCAGCAGGATAAGCATTTCTTCTGATGAAACATTACACACAATAAGGATCTTGTGGAAGACCTAAACATGATGGAAAATGGAGCAAAATGAACGAATCATCTTCTTTGGTTCATCTATGCAAATCTGATATTATCACGAAAAATGCAAAATTAACTGTAATAAAAATATAAAATTAACTCTAAAAAACATGGAAGAAGTAAGTTGACGGAGGAAATGAAAAAAATTATCATTCAGAATGATTAGAACTGAAAGTCACACTCTTGCCTCTTAAATATTACCAAAGTTTTAAATAATGAGGTTCCTTATGAAGTCACATTTTTTTAACTAACCTGTTCTGTAAATCTTGGTAGCACTGATAAAGATTAAATAATTAATCAAAACGTTTGTTACAAATTGTAGTATTATTTTATTTTCTTTCTCGTGCTGCCGTTTGAGAGTAATAATTATTGCATTCGTTTCAGAATTTCGAATTTGAGTTGTCTGAATGATAAAGTATTTTTACTGTTTAGAAATGATTATTCTCTCTCACTTCCTTTCTGTAGTGTGTGATTGTGTATGTATGTGTAGTCGCCATAACTAAAAAAAACGGAAAAACGTAGAAAGGTCAAAATTGATAATTCGAGTTTTGTGTCAAAATCGGTTCACCGAAAATACCACTTTAATGAACGAAGTTTTCCACTAGTTTGGAATTTTCTGAATGAAGTCACCGAGTTTCCATGTAAACTAAGTTACGTGTTTTGACTGTCACTTTTGTTTGAAATATTTTCCAAGAAAATGTTTTTACAGAAGTTTCTGTGGAGCTGGAATGTCAGGCTTCCTTAAAAGAGAAATTTCTTTATAGCTCAAGTAAACTACAATAGGAGAAATTTGTGTGAGTGTTTCAGACAAATTTTTTTTCATTTAACTAGAACCTGACCAATAAGTATTCTGCAGAATTATTGAGTCATTATTGTCTAATGTTGGAGGGTCAACTTTTCATTTACTCCTTACGGTAAATGTCCGTGTATTCTTGTATGTTTTACCTATTATTAGGCAAGAGTTGAATTAAAAAATAGCGGCCTTGAAGCACACTACTCTTAATCGAGAATCTTGTTTTATCTTAATTTGCGCGATTGATAGCTCTTCTAAAACATTTATATATCAAAATATATTTTCAGATTCTAATAAACCCAAACACGAAATCAACTGATACATAACTTTAATTAAAATGAAGTTTACAATGTTGGTATGAGTCATGCGATTGTTTGGCACCATAATTCTTTAACCTAATTTAGGCTTATTGATTTATTTTTTAATAAAAACAAAATTAAAATTGGTGTGAAACACTCACACGACTTTCTGTTACTACAATAAAACATATTTTCTTCAAACTTGTCGTTTTTACCGAATACTTAATTACTCAAACTTAAATATTGTGATGACCTCGCAGTACACAGCAGGGATACTTGAATGTGATTACCTTGTAGTCTAGAATTAAATTACCTTGTAGCGCTACAATAAAACCTAAATTACATTTAAAGTCACAGAATTCCCAGAACCTAAAAAAGCATATTTGAAAACGCTTTCAAATAAAAATAATAGGTTTATAAGGGGCAAATTAGTGCTCTAATTATTAAGAAGACTTCGAAACATCCGGTGAAACATAATTTCGAAAATCTGGCACCAATGCAATATTTTCCCTTACAGGAGTTATAGAAAGAAATAGATTATGAGAATATGAGTATGAGTATGACTATGAGAAGTCTATAGAAAGTAATATTCGAATATCTAATTTAGTAGTTGTTAATATCCTTTATTTAGTCTACTACTTCAGAGAAGTAATAATATTAGGTAATGAAATTGCCAGAAGATCTATTACTGTATAGTCACTGTTATAGAATTCGCATGACTGCCAGAAACCTTGCTTGGGATGGGGGAGAGGGGTCAAATTGTCATTGTATACTCACGTAGTTGAAAAATATATCTATCAAGAGATTAATATAAATTTAAAATAATTTTGTTATTGTTCTCGGTAACTTTATGTTGTTCTTCAGACATTGCCTTTGCATGAATATCTATCATTATTTCCGCTACAGTTCCAATTGCAAAACTTATTGGCAGTAATATAATTCCGTTCCAACTATATCATTATCTCTATCAACCAAATAACTCAGTAATTACCTCCATTTGGTTGCATTCACCTTGAACGATCTACTTCTGCTTACATCTTTTGTATAATATACCTTTACATATATAATTTGAAATATATGCCGATTTTTATCATTTTGACTGTCTATACATATATATCATTTATTTGCACAATATGCTATTTTCAAATGATTTATTACTTTCCCCCCAAGGATGGCGTGTTTTTAACGGTAGAATCTATTATTTTTCTTCTGCCTCTTGCTACAGAGCAAGTTGAATCAGCCCACGCAAATACTATAATTTTACTTTAGGAAATTTATCTTCCCTTTGTTATATCTAAAAGGGAGGAATATTAACTAGAATTCTTGGTATTAGCTACGGGCACATTTGGTTACATTGTGGCCAAATTTGTTCCAGTTTTACTTTCTCTTACGGCTCCTGTTTAAGAGGGATCAATTGCGACCGTGTTAAGTTTTAGAAATTGAGTTTTCACCAGAAATACTGGGTTGAGATTTCCTCACTATGAAAACAGTGCCTGCATGTTTGTGCATGCTGCGTGAAGAAATATCTCATAAACAAAATATCACAGGAAGTTCAAACTTGGTATTTGGTACCATTCAGACACCATAGAGATCATTGACTCATGCGAAATTTCGATTTCTGTCAATAGCCGTTCACTGGGTGCATGTATCGTTTGTTGAATGAATTTTTATTTTTTCCAATTTTCTCATAGATTGCACCATCGATGTCTTTTAAACTGGTATATCAACTTCATGCTTATAACTTTTACTAAAAATAGGTTTCTAGGAAAAGTCAGTTTTAGAGGCTTTAGAAGCGCTGTGACGTTCGGCTGGATTGCCTCCAAGCAGTCTGTCTACAGAGAAAGATATGTGAATATTTTACACCAGTTTATTTTTTTCCTTTTTCTTTTTACTAAAGAAATCTTCAAATATACTCGTATTGGGCTGGAAAAGGGGAGTTTTCCATTATTTCTCTCAAATTTATTTAGTAGCAGTATGTCAGTGTTTCATATCCAATATACACCAGATAGCCAAGCGGAACTTGTCAGTTACAAGATTCCAAATAAACCGATCTGTTCGCACCAATTTCCAGCAGCTCTGTCCATTCTGTCAGCGACAATGTAAGCATCAACCCACATATTAATGCCGGTGCCTTTTTCTTACTTTTTTATTACTGTTGGTTAGCAGCAGATATACTTAATGTATTTATATCGTAGTCCAAAAGACAACGATTCGATCAAACTCCAGCCATATACTGATCGATTGTACATGTGATATTATCCTTCCAAGTTTAAAGAAATTTTATAGCCAGTTGAGATAAATTCAGTTCAAAATAAAAACTTTAATAAAACTGGTAGAACCGTGATTTTATTGGCGCTGAGAAGAAAGTTGCAGCTATTCCGAAAATCAGTTTTCCGGCAAAAAATAATTCGAAAATAAACCTTTATGTTTGTAGTAGGCGAATTTAAAAAAAAAATCGTTGTAAAAACTACAAATATGTGTTGTGGAACACTCATACGCCTTTCTTTTACTGGATTTTAAAAGATTGTAATTAGTTTTTATAGCAAATTTAATGAAATTCGTCAATGTTTTTATGAAGAAAATTGCGAAAACTGAAAAAAAAATTCAGTAAAACTCACTTCTGGTTTACTAATTTTCCTGGAACTTGGAATTATGGCAATTTATTAATTTCTAATTAATTTTGTTTAAATGGCGGCATTGTATAATCAACTTAAATAGCAATTTCGAGGAAAACATAAAGCCTTTCTCTACCCGAAAGCCCCCTTAAATGACTTTTTACACGGAGATATGTTTTTTTACAAAGATTAACTCAAATCTGGTATACTAGTAGAGAGCAGTGCCACAATATGACACAGGGATTTCAGTTCCAGGTATTCTACTCAGTATTGGGAAGTGCCATTCTACTCAGTACTATTCAACAAATAGTTTTCACCATTTTCCATAATTTGGCATATTTACTTGATTCGAAGAGGACATAAATATATTTAGCTTTTATTTGAATTATTAATAAATATATTTGACATTTATTTGAATTTTACAATTCTGTATGGCCAATGAATTAGCATTGTTAAACACAAAGTTCCCACACAAAATGATACACAAAATCACTCGAGAAGAACCGTCCAGAGGAGAAAAATCTATTATAGACTATATCATATGTAAGCGAAACTTACTGCCCAGAATAAGAGATACGAGAGTCAAAAGAGGCCCTGAAATAGGAAGTGACCATTACCTATTGGTAGTGAATATAAGTGTTCCTGACTCTAAGAAACAAAGGAAAAGACATAAAAAGAAAATAACTGAGAAAATTAAATCATTTAAATTGAAAAGCGAAGACGTGCAGAAAGAGTTTGCAACTAAAGTAGAAGAAGAAAGGAACAAATTGGGAACAAGACAATATACCGATAATCTAGAGGAAGCATGGAAAAATTTTAAGACGGTTGTATCAACGCTGCAGAGATGGCGTGTGGAAAAGTGAAGTGTGGTAGAAAGATTAAAAGGACGAGATGGTGGACCCAAGAGGTGAAAGAAGAAGTGAGAAAGAAGAAGGACCTATGGAAGAAATATCTGGAAGAAAGGAATCAGGAAAATCATGAGGCATATACAATTCAAAGAAGGAAAGCCAAAGAAAAAGTATTGGAAGCAAAAGGAAAAACTTGGAAAGAATTTGGAGAGTTCATGGAAAAAGAAGCAAAGACGAATCAGAAGCTGTTTTATAAGGTACTGAAAAATATGAGAAAGGATAAGGAATGCCCAATTAAGTTCATAAAGGGGAAAGACGGAATAATAATAAGAAAACCTGCACAAATATTAGATAGATGGAGAGAATACTTTAAAGAATTGTTAAACGGAGCAGATCCAGATGAGCAAAATGAGAGTGGTCAGGAAATAGGAAAACAAAGAACTGGGGCACAGGAGGAGGCGCAAGGAGAAGACGATCCAATAGAAAAGGAAGAGATGTGGGATGCACTCGGAAAAATGAAGTTAGGAAAGTCGGCAGGACATGACGGGATATCCCCTGAGATGCTTAGACACATGGGAGGTGTAGGCGAAGACCTGCTATTTAGAGTAATAGAACTAGCATGGAATAATAAACAAATACCTGAAGACTGGGAAGTTTCTATCATTGTCCCCATATTTAAGAAAGGCGACGAAAGAAATTGTGCAAATCATAGAGGGATCTCACTGTTGAGTGTACCTGGAAAGATCTATTCTCGCGTATTGGAAAATAGACTACGTAAAGAGGTGGAACATCAGCTAGAAGAGGAACAGAGTGGCTTCCGCCCAGGGCGAAGTACACAAGACCACATCTTTACATTAAGGCAAATATGTGAGAAATCCATAGAGTACGGAAAATCAGTCTACCTATGTTTCATAGATCTAGAAAAGGCTTTCGACAGAGTATCCTGGGAAATGATATGGACAGCACTCAGAAACAAAAAGGTTAACGAAGCTATAATATGCAGAATAAAAACGTTCTATAAAACTTGCAGGAACTATGTCAGAACCTCCAATCACAATCGGCGGAATTCATCACACGGATGGGGATCCGACAGGGGGATATAGGGAGTCCACTCTACTTTATCATCCTGATGGATGAAGTAATAAAAGACTTTAAAAGACGTGCCAGAGAAACGAAATTAGGGTTCTGGAAATTAAGGCCGATAAGTTTCTCAATCCTAGCTTTCGCATATGACCTGGTTCTCATAGCGGACAATGGAGAAAAACTACAAGAGAACATTAATATACTGACTGAAAAGCTCAAAAAGAGAAAAATGATAATTAACACCTCCAATACTAAATGTATGACAGTGTCTAGGAGCGAAGAACAAGTACAAATAGAAATAGACGGAAAACGGATAGAACAAGTGTCTGTGTTTAAATATCTGGGCGTGATGCTGAGTAAGAGCGGCAAAGTCAAAAATGAAATAAATGCAAGAGTAGACGCCGCAGGAAGACTATTCTACGCCATAAACAGAAATTTTCTCAGTAAAAAAGAAGTAACAAAGGACACAAAAATGACAGTCTTCCGTTCGACCTTCGTTCCAACGCTGACATATGGAAGTGAATCATGGGCTCTAAGAGAAGCGGAACGTAGCCAACTCCAAGCCGCCGAAATGAGGTATTTAAGAAAAGTGGCAGGAAGAACCAGAAGAGACAGAATCCGCAACACCACCATTAGAACCACACTTAAAAGCGAACCGATATCTCAAGTTATTGAGAGAGGTCAGCTACGATGGTTCGGACATGTGTGTAGAATGCGTGACGAGAGGTACCCGAAGAAAGCATGCGAAACGCGAATGACTGGTAGAAGGCCCCGTGGAAGAAAGAGAACTACCTGGGAGGACAACCTCCGAGAAGTAATAACAAAAAGAGGGGTCAGATGGGAAGAGGCCAAAAACTTAGCCAGAGATAGGGAAAGATGGAGCTCCTTCTGCAAACCTCGACACCCTAGGGTATGAAGAGGTCTCCGACTAAGTAAGTAAGTAAGTACTTGATTCGAAGAGGGCATAAATATATTTAGCTTTTATTTGAATTATTCTTTCAAGAAAATTGTTTTTAAAAATAGTTTTGAGAAAAATATGAGCTTTTCTTATAAGTATTCTTTTTGTACCATCAACTGTTGCCCTAATTTGAGTAAAATAAATTGTGCGCTATTTGTAGTATACTTAGTGTGTATACTATCTATGCATATGTAGGAAACTATGTATATAATAACTCCAGTGTAGCAGCTGAAGTAACAGTGTATGCTGTCCTGGGATGTAATCAATCGACCGGATACACAGACCACTGTCCATTCCAATACGTGTAGTTCACCGGTGGTTGTTCAACCAGAATTCTCTACCATCCATATTGTTAGATATAAAAGTGCGCACGTGGCCCGATTTCTCCCTTGTACTAACACAATACCGCCTCTCATTCTCTCCACGTTTCAGTGAATATAAATATATGGAAATATATTTTCCAGTGTCTTCTGTACTCCATAATGGCCTCCAGTAATGCCTCCATGCATTTCCGCTAACACTTCTTCCCTCTTCGTTGCAGGATTACCTGATTCCTCTTGTCTTTGCCGTTTGCGCTTTCCCAGATCCGCAGCAGTGCGCTATCTTTAACGATAAGGGAATCCCATTGTGCACAGTAGCATTTTACATCCCGACTGCTGGGTGCAATGTCTTTGCAGTCCGGTCTTGACCCATCTTCTTTAAACTTAAGCACTGGTCCGATGTCCTCATCCTTAAGTTGTTCTTCTCTAGTTACTTCAGGGCTCGATTCTTCTAGTGGTAAGACAGTGGTTCTTTTGCATTGTCCCCGCTGCTTCAGCTCTATCTTGCTACATTGCTTGCATTCCGTATTGCAATGCCGCCTTGAAAGATGGTCAGCATTGCCATGGAGTCCTTCCTTCCGGTGGATGATCTTGAATTGTTATTCCTGCAATCTCTCTATCCAGCGAGCTACTTGACCATCCGAGTACTTGAAATTTAAGTGCCAGGTCAATGAAGCATGGTCTGTCCGCAATAGGAACGGCTGTCCATACAAGTATTTATGGAAATTTTCCAGTGTCTTCACGATTGCCAGAAGCTCTTTTCTAGTGACACAGTAATTCTTTTCAGCCATAGAGAGAGTTTTAGAGAAGTACACAATGACTCATCCTGCTCCATTATGTACCTGGGGAAGTACACCCGTTATTCCAACGGCGCTGGCATCTGTGTCTACTATGAATTTGCAACCAGCCCTCGGGTATGCCTAGATTGCGGACGTCAATAAGCTTTTTGAGTCGTTCGAAGTCTTCTTGGCATTTAGGTGTCCATTCGAAAGGTTGCTCATTTTCAGTCAGCCGATGTAGTGGCCTAGCTATGTCAATAAATCTATGGGCATATCTCCTATAGTAAGGACACAGCCCCAGGAAACTTCTGATTTCACGCTTATCTTTCGGGACTGGTAAGGCACTCACGGCATCAATCTTCTCAGGGTCGGTTTTCACTCCTTCCGCGGCAACAATATGTCCCAGGTATTTCACTTTCTTGCCAGACAGTTGGCATTTCTTCAGGCTAAGCTTCAAGCCAACGCCGGACAATTTTTCCAAGACATCTTCCAAATGCCTGAGGTGTTCCTTCAAGGTCTTGCTAAAGATTACAACGTCGTCTAGGTAAATCAGGCAGTTCCGCCAATGCAATTCTCTCAGAGTTGTCTCCACCAGCTTCTCGAAAGTAGCCGAAGCATTGCAGAGTCCGAATGGCATCACCTTAAACTTCCACAGTTATGTACCTGTAGAAAAAGCTGTCTTCTCGCAATCCTCTGGATGTATATCCACATGCTAATACCCCTCTTCAAGTCCAAAGTCGAGAACCATTTGGCCTCCGCTAAGGTGTCCAGAGTGTCGAGTATTCGAGGCAACGGGTAGCTGGCCTTCTTCGTGATGTCATTAAGCTTGCGGTAGTCAACACAAAATCTTGTCGATCCGTCCTTCTTCTTGATCAACATAACAGGAGAAGCCCAAGGGCCGCTGGAGGATTGGATAATGCCATGTGTCTTCATGTCGTCTAACATCTGTTCGACTTCCTGTTGCTTGGCCAGGGGAATCCTTCGTGGTGGTTGCTTGATGGGTGGATGATCGCCCATTTTGTTGCGGTGTTGCACCATATTCGTCCTTCCAAGGTCATTGTCGCTGAAGGAAAACACATGTTGGCACTTCCATAGCAGCTCTTCGGCTGGTTTCCTGTCTTCAGGTTTCAAATCGGCAACTGCACTTTTTATGTACTCACTCATTTCCGTAGATTTGTGCAGGCTGCCTCTCAGCTAGACCTGCGCTAACAGTCTCAGAACCGGTTATCATCTTGACCTGCCTATGATCGTTCCCTTCTTCAGCTTTTGGGCGCATCTTGTTCAAAAGTCTAGCCGGTATTTTATTAGTTTTAGCTGAGACAAGCGTCCGTCCTTCGAGAATGCCGTTGTCGAGTTGCGGAGCCGCCTCTAATATTCCCAGTAACCCTCCTGGTTTTTCCTCCAATGCGACGGTAGCTGTGGCTTCGCTCCGTGGCGGTAGGATAATATCTTCCGAAAGCATCACTTGTCTTACCACTCATTCGTCTTCTTCACACATCTTTAGAACGGTTTCCTCGTTCCCTATAATTCATCGTTCATCAAAATTCAGGACGACTTTATGGGCTGTAACGTTAGTCTTACCTAACGTTGGGAAAGTGGTGCAAGCAATTAGGCAGATGGAAAATTGTGGGAACGGACAGAGGGGGATTTCAGTTACAACACCTTACGCACATATTTAAAACTTACTGCTAATTATAATTACTCAACTAATTTTGATATGGTACTTACACGCAACATACATCAATACAGATGTTCGTAGGCGAAACAAGCGATTCTTGTTTTCTTCCTGTCTATCTCTCTACACACGTGCGTTCATTGCCAGCTCTTAATTGAATTAAAATTGTGGCCAAGAATTACCTGCAGGTGTCTTATGTGTAACTGAATTTCACTGCCAGCTTTGAAGTACTTCTGAGCTCAGGGGTGTCTGGTGAGGAGGCTCCGGCCGGGCACTGGTCCGATCAGCTCGCCTTGCTGGCCCTTCTTAGACTGCCTGCCTCCCACTCTTCACATAACCATCACCAATCACCCCACCTTCTTTCATTATTTGCATGCGGTGCACGCGTGTGTATGTAAGTGGAATAGTCCGAAGCACTCAGTACTTCACTATAACGTTTCTAATTTGATTATTTATTGTTATTGAAAATCACTGTCCTTCTATATGACTTCACGTCACCCCCCCCCTCAAGACGGGAAAGATTCCCTTTTCCGTCCGGGACAGTAGGATTAGAACGATCACGGGATCCAGGAATTTTCGGGAGGGTGGTATTTCTTGAGTTTAGATACGTGCCATTTGCCGGCATCTTTTCCACGTTAGGTGGCTAGCCGACAGACGGCCGATGAGAGGACCTCGGCCACTCAAAAGACATAAAAGGACCGTCGTCAAAGACATAAAGGGACGCGGCGCTAGTTTCGCGCTGTGGTGTTTTGCAGGTGACTATAAGTTATGGGTTTTTCGCCATACTAATTCTCGCACTTGAAAGGTCACCTCCCGATGGTTCTTATTATAATTATCAGATTGTCGGCAGTTGGCATCAGCAAGGTTTTCTTCTGCTTGCGCCGGTACGTTTACTAGGAACTCAAATCTACGGACCCATTTTTGGGGAGTTTCGGTGATGCTGGGCAAATTCTTTGTTACATTCTCCCTCCAAGTGTCCGGTTGAGGCAGTTTGCGACCTAGGTTTAGTAACGCGGGAGAAAACCCTGCGGTTTCTTGAGGGACCGAATTAAGCGCGTACATAAACTCGGGTAGGAATTTATCCCAATCGCGCTTGTTGTCGCTAACGGAGATGGTGATCATTGGTTTGAGTGTCCGATTGACTCTCTCCACAAAATTTGCTTGGGGGTGATAAGGCGGCGTATACTCACAGCGGAATTTATAATTTTCGGATAGTTCGTGTAGGGTTTTGTTCAAGAATGGCGTGCCGCGATCCGATAATAACGCCTGTGGGACTCCCCAGCGGTAGATTGATTTTCGGGCTTGGTCCGCTATCACCTTACCCGTTGCCGACCGAAGGGGTATGATTTCCATCCATTTAGTGAATTTATCCTGGAATACCAAAACATACTTATGACCTGCACTGGTACGTGGATAAGGACCCATTAGGTCAGTGGTAACAAATTCCTAAGGACCGGTTGTTCGACGTGGGTTCATTAAACCTGCCGGACGTCATTGGTCGAACTTATGGCATTGACACCGCTGACACCATTTAACAAACCGATAAATGCCGCGAAAATACCTGGCCAAAAGTAACCCTTCGCAACCCTCTGGTAAGTTTTATGAGCTCCCAAATGGCCGCTTTTAGGACGATCATGATTTTCCTTAATTATTTTCCGTCGCCTGGAGCTGGGTACCACCAGATTCCAACTCCCCAGGTTCATCCAAACCCTCTTATTTTAGATCTAGACGGTGCACGTATAACTGTTGTGCTTCTATTCGCCAATCGGGGTGTTGGTCAGGATGGACCATACTTTATTATGGTACCAAGGGTCCTTAGACTCATTTCTGTCTTCTCTCGAGAGATCAACTTCGCTAACGGCCGCAATGTCCGCCGTATATATCCGACGCATTGCCTGGCCATCTGAAGACGAAGAACAATCGCTCTCCGCCGACTCCTCATCTTTGGTTAACCGTGACAAGTCATCAGTACGTGATGAGAGGCTCCCGGTCGATATTGCAGGCGGAGATCCCATTCCTGCAATTCTAAAGCCCAGCCTGCGAGACGCCCCGTGGGATTTCGGAGGTTCTGTAGCCACCTTAAGCTACTATGGTCGGTCACTACTGTAAAAGTGTACCCCTTCAAATAGGGACGGAATTTACATACCGCTACACCAAGCCAAGCACTCTCGTTCGATCACAGAATACTTCGTTCAGAGGATGTGAGCGTCCGGCTGGCATAAGCGATCACGTATTCTTTATTCTCTATAATCTGAGAAAGCACAGCACCTAAGCCAGTGCTACTAGCGTCAGTTTGTAATACAAATGGGTGCACAAATCGAGGTCTAGATAAAAGAGGTCGTTAATTTCATTTTTAAAGTTTGAAAAGCTTTCTCTTGGGCTTCACATCAAGATTATTTCCGTTTCTTGCGCAATAATAGCTGCAAAGGTTCTTCCGTAGTGGCCATATCTGGTATAAACCTTCGGTACCAGGAACACATTCCCAAAAATCTCCTAAGGGCACGAATACTCTTAGGTACGGGCAAATCCTTAATGCACGAGGTCTTATTCCGGTCCGCTTGCATTCCATTTTCGTCCACTATAAACTACAAATACTGTAGTTCGCGACAGCCAAACTCACATTTTTCTTTACTAATTTTCAGCCTAGCCTCTCTCAGCCGAGTCAGTACAGTCTCCAAATACTGTACGTGAAGGGAGAAACGGGGTAGCTACGGTAGAAACGGGATATCTTCCAAATATGCAGAACAATAGTGTGATCCCAATAGTCTGGGTCTGTAATGGTATCGATTAACCTCTGGAAAACAGCGGAACCGTTACTTAATCCGTATGGCATTCTGGTGAAATGGTAGTGCCCTTTACCGGGGACACTAAATGCTGTGATCGCTTATGCGAAGTTATGCATTGACTTTCTGAGTGTAAAGGTATTTGCAAATAGGCCTGTTTTAAATCTGTTTTCGAATTTACTGAGCCCTTTGCAAACCATTTAACAGACTAGTCATATTTGGAAGAGGACACGCATCCTTCCGTGTGACTGAATTTATTTTACGAAAGTCAATGTAAAAACCATTTGGTTTTTTGACCATTACTATTGGGGAACTCCAAGGACTGCGTGACCTAACGTTAACACCTGCCGCCAGGAGGCAATCAACCTCTTCATGAATTGCAGCTAAAACCTTTGGAGAGACTGGATGTGGCTTTTGCCTAATCGGAGGTGTGCCTCCAACATCTATTTTATGTGACATTCCAATCAGTCCTTCAGGCCATTTTTCAGATAGGACCTTACAAACCACTCGGTTCAATTCATGAGTTTGCGATTCGCTCAGAGACTTAATCCACCGTCTAGATCCAAAATATGAGGGATTGGAAGAACCTGGGGGGAGTTGTAAACTGGTGGTACCCCGCTCCAGGCGACGGGAAATAATTAAGGAAAATCATGATCGTCCTGAAAGCGGCCATTTGGGAACTTATAAAACCAGCCACATCAGCTGATTTTTCAGATACAACTCGCAAAAAAGGGTGGCGCTCATTTGGGTTGTCCGGAAATGTGTATTCATTCGTGTTTGAATAAATAACCAGCCCCAATTCTTTAATGGCGTCAAGTCCAAGAATAATGGGACTTGACAATCCTGACAATAAATATAAAGTCGATTATATTACGCGATTTTCCACCGCCATTTTTATTTTAACAGCTTCGGTTACTAATTCTTCATGATCATTCGCGAGCCGAATTCGTATGGGAGTAATAGGTTAAGGGATCAGACTCTGTGTTACTGTTGGTAAATAATCTGTTGCTATAAAGGACATGCTGGGTCCCGTATCCACAAGTGCTATTTCTCTGACGTTACCCGATAAGACGGTTAAGTGCCATCTTTGGCCATAATTAGTAACATGAGCAAGGGTCCCGGAAAGGAGTTGGTTGGGGGGCGACTACGGACCCTAGTTGTGGCCTCCCGCGGCCGTGCAACAATGGCCCAAGCTACAAAGGGTACTGCAATCCATATTCCACTGGACTGCCCCCAGTGGAACATTTCTGATTACCACACATGCTGCAAAACTGTCTCCGTGGGAGCAAGCAATGTCCAAAAAATTGACCACTTTCTCTGCAATTCCAATACCGCCGAGTATTCCTTGCAATTTGTGATCCCTTTGAGGTATTTATGCCAGTATAAGGATCCGGCTGTGCTCGCTCCCCAAGTGGTTCAGTGCTCAAACTCTGGAAAGAAGTCACCGTACAAGCCAACTCTGCTGTCAGAGTCCTATGCTTTGGAGGTGGGGGTTGGTAACTCCTGCGTTTCTCCTTGAAGAGTTCGTATTCTCGGCCCAACTTAAGTATATTAGGAATTGTTGTGGCATCTACTTTCCTAATAAATGTGAGATAGTTTGGGTGAATATTTCGCATTATCCACTTGATTTGGGTGCGCTCGTCACGGGGTGGTTCAAGTTTACTCATTAACCACAAAGTCCCCAAGGGGCTCCTTTTCTCCTAATCTCTTCTTCTAATCGGTCCTGATAATCCGTGGATATGTACATTTCCCGGAAGTCTCGTACAAATGCATCCCATAAATGCCAATTGGGGCGATTTAGTCGAAACCATTGCAGAAGACCTCCCAATAACCCCGGTAATCATCCCAACAGCTGATTTCGGTCCAATCCGTATGCAATACAGTTTTCTTCTAACCTAAGTAAAAATTCATCGGCGCTAAGCTTTGAGAAATTATTATACAAAATATTCCATTTTCGGATAATCTGCATAGCTGAATTACCACGGAGATCGCTTCCTGTTGTCCCCAATGTGTCTCAAATTCCTTGATCGGTCCCGCTCTCTGACATCCCTCCTCGAAAAAATTCTCGAAGGCGCGCTCGCAAATCTTTAACAGTATCCTCCGGACTAATCCCAAACTTCCGACATACCGTTAATAATGTCTCTTTTTTTGAGCTCGTATATCCAGCCAGTTTCACTACCCCTTCGTGGGTATACCTTGCCCGGTTTAATAGGTGGGACCTCCGGATCTCTATCACTCTCGTCGGAACTCATACTGATGCCGAAACTGAAGCCAAGTCTGAAGCAATCAGGGTGACAGATCTACACCCGCACCTTAGTCTCCTGTCTTTATGTACTTGACTTTTAAATTTATTCGTGAATTTTTCCTATTTGATTATATGTTATTTCAATTTAATTTAATAATTTTTAGTTTTTTAATTTAATAAAAGAACAATAATTCTTTTTCTTGAATTGCCCTTCCTTTCCTTTAATTTCTTAATAACGGAAAACTGATCTTGAAAAATATCGAAATACTAGGCAGAGCAATTTATCCAATCTTATGCTTTTTCTTTTAAGTAAAAAAAAAAACATTTTTTTTTTTTTTAAATACTTTTATTGATATTTACAACTGTATGTACAATACAATAAGCAAAAGTGATTAAAGAAAATAAAGACATGCACACATATGAGGGACATTATTCAGTAATAATGTCCCTTATTGTTTACTTAGGCTGTTTGATGATGGAAAAAGTAAGTCTCGCGGCCACAGGCGTTTCAGACGGCGGGGAGGACTGCCTGGAATATGGGCAGAGGTCAATTGTAGGACGAGAGGGTTAGGATGAAGGAGGAGAGATTCATGGAATTTTTTGTAACGGGAGGATATCATTTCTGCGATGAAAGGGATTTTTAGATCGTTGTGTAAGGTCAGGTTGGATACGTAATATGGAGCTTGGGTGATTTTGCGGAGGATTCTGGATTGGAGGGACTGGATTCTTTTGGAATTGGTTCGCTTGGTTGAGCCCCAGACTTCAACCCTGTAAGTCCAAATTGGTCGTAAAATTGTTGTGTATATAAGTACTTTGTTGTCTAATGAGAGTTTGGAACGTTTGTCTAGTAGTCTAAGAAGGAGTCTGTATCGAGTGTTTAGCTCTTGTCGTTTAAGTCTAGTATGTGGGTTCCACGTGAGTCTTTTGTCCAAGTACATACCTAGGTATTTCACGGTGTCTGCAACAGGGATGGGAATGTTATTATAGTATAGTGAAGGACAAGTTCCTCGGCGAAGAGTAAACGTTACATTGGTGCTCTTACTCTCATTAATTTTAATTTTCCATTGTTTGCACCATAGTTCTACTTTCTCCAAGTGATTCTGGATGTTGTGGGTGGCGGATTGTGGATCTGGATCGGAAGAAAGGAAAGCTGTGTCATCTGCAAATGAGGCGGTGATTGTGTGTGAGGATTGTGGAATATCGGATGTGTAGAGGGTGTAAAGTAGATGGCCTAGAATACTTCCTTGCGGTACTCCGGCCCTCGCGAGGAAACAGGAGGAGAACTTAGAGCCATGTCTGACCCGGAAGTACCGTTCATTGAGGTATGTGGAGGGAAGGATTTCCTTGAGCTTGAAGAGCAAGCCCGGGTGCCAAACCCGATCGAATGCCTGGGACACATCGAGAAAGACGCCCGAGCAATACTCCCCCCGCTCAAAGCTGCAGGATATGGTATCTACAATGCGATGAAACTTCTGAATGGTGCTGTGGTGACCTCTAAAACCGAACTGGTGATTGGGTAAGTGTGGATCTACTAAAGGGAGAAGGCGTTTGAGGAAAAGTCGTTCGAATATTTTGGAGAGAAATGGAAGAAGACTTATCGGCCTATAGGAGGAAGGTAGGTGTTGAGGTTTCATTGGTTTCGGGATCATGATTATTATAGAAAATTTCCACAGTAATGGGAGATAGGTAGTGTGGAGTATAGAGTTATAGAGATAGATAAGTAAGGAATATTTGTGCTTTTTTAGGAAGATTTAATAGGATTACAGGATGGATAAGATCATAACCAGTAGACTTTTTGAGAGGGAGTTGTTTTATAGCTTTAGAAACTTCGGAAGGTGTGAAGGCTTTAGGTGGGAGAGAGAGAGGAAGAGAGGAGTCTAGAGAGTCGTTTACCTTTACTTCGTGATCTGTGTCGTGTAAGTCAGGGTGAGGTGAAAATACCGTTTGTAAGTAAGTTGCAAATAGTTGTGCTCTGTCAGAATCAGATACTGTCCAGGTCCCATCATCTTTTCGAAGGGGACTGGATATAATTTTATGAGAAAGTATTTTACGGGTGGCGTTCCAGAGAGAGTTGTCCTTGTTGGTCAGTCTAGTGGTGTATTGTTCGAACTGTAACTCTCTTAATTCTTTAAGTTGTGCTTTTAGTTGTGTATTGAGTTTGTTGAAGTTACGTTTGTCTGATGGTAGTCTTGAACGTTGCCATCTGGCGCGGGCTCGTCGTTTTTCTGCTATTAGTTGCCTTATGGCAGATGGTATCATTTGTTTGGTTGTTATTTGACGTTTTTTAGTTGGTAGTGTTGATGTCAGTATTGCCTCTTGTATAATGGTTGTAAATCTTTCAACAGCATTGTCGATTTCACTCGGCGTTTTTAGTGGAGTATGTAGTTGTACCTTGTCGTTTAACTGTTGTCTAAGTAAGTCCCAGTCTTTAGTGCCAGTTATTAAACTTAAAGGTTTGCATTTGGGTATCGGATGAGTGTCAAGAGTTAAAAGAACCGGGTTATGATCAGAGGATAGATCATTTAAGGTCTGGATGTCAATAGAAAGAAAGGAAATTCTGGGTGTGGTCACAAATATGTCCAATATGTCGGGAAGTTTGGATTGTGCAGTAGGCCAATAAGTAGGAGAAGGTGGAGGAATAATTATTTTGTTAGAAGAGGATATTGTGTTGAGGAGGATGTTTCCTCGAGGATTTGATGCATATCTTGCGTTCTTACATATAGCTTGCGTCAAACATCCAGTCACAAAAGAGATGCTGCCACTTTTCTTTGTAGATTTAGAACCGCGCCAAAATAATGCAGAAATCTTTAACGTTAAATATCTACTAAATGAGGTGGTTAAAATAGAAGAGCCTTATAAAAGGAACGTACTGGTGCAGTGTACGAGATGTCAGCAGTATAATCATACAAAATTGTATTGCAACTACTCGCCCCGGTGCGTAAAATGTGCTGGAGCACACTTGTCCACCGAGTGCACTAAACCAAGAAGTACTCCAGCTACATGCGCTCTTTGAGGAGATAGTCACACGGCTACCTTCAAGGGATGCGACGTGCACAAGGAACTCCAGTCTCAACGTCAAGCCACAAACGCCAGAAGGACATCAGCCCAAAACATCAGGACCGGTCACTCCACTACTCCCACTGTAAACACAGATCATCATCCACCACCAGCAGCAACCGCACAGAAAAATCCACCACATAGTAATCTCCGAAGACCCAGTGTAAGCTACTCGCAGGCAACAAGGCGTCAAAGCATATCCAACCAACTAACCTCCAATCCATCCCAACCAGCTTTCCCAGATACTGTAAGCCAAACAATTACCATGTCCCTCATTACCCCACTCATCACTCTCCTAACAACCCTTGTCAACCAACTCCTTCCCCAACTAACACGATAAGCAACCCAACCCAAAATTCCTTGGTCATCCTTCTTTGGAACGCTAACGGTCTGAGTCCTCACAGAAATGAGTTGGACCAACTGCTACATGATCAGCGTATAGATATCGCTTTAATTACAGAGACCCACTTTACGGACCGTTCTTACTTTCACATTACAGATTACCGAACTTATAGGACAGATCACCCCGACAAAACCGCCCACGGTGGAACAGCAATCCTTATTCGTAATTCCTTGGCTCACCAAGTCATCACATCATCTCCAACAGATTCTCTCATGTCAACCTCCGTTCTATTAAATACCTCTCCCTTCAATTTCACGCTGGCTTCTGTATACTGTCCTCCCAACAAAATAATTACCCAACAAGACCTATCCTCATTCTTTCAATCACTTGGTCCCGTATTCCTGGCAGGTGGCGACTACAATGCGAAGCATCAGCAGTGGGGCTGTCGTGCATCAAAAAAACATATATTTATTTATTTTTTTGAATACTAAAATAATCCAACTGTGATTACTTATTAATTGCAAATAAAACAGCTAATTAAAAAGGAAAAATATCATTAATAATTATTTAATTGAATGAGCAAAAAGTTAGAGATAATTTTTGTTTTTGAAGATCAGTTGGCAGCACTGTCAGAAATTGAAGTTTAATTGAAGATAACGATTGTATAAATATATTGTTACTACATAATATTTACTGTCATTGTTAAAAGCAAGCTGGCATATAGCTGGTTTTAAACAGTAAGAGCGGTCCAAAGTACACCCAACAGACACTATCTGCCAGCGTCCACCAAACATCGGCACATATACATTGCTCTATTCTCAACTCTAAATTTTATTATATTTGTTCCTTCTTCTTTTTTGTTTGTTTTTTTTTTTTAGTAATAAAATTTATTAATTCCTTTAATTAGATTTCTTTCCTTTTTTTCAATTTTTTTTTTTCTTTTTTTTAATTATTCTCGTATATTAGTATTCGTCAGCGTATATTAGTATTCGTCACAACAAAATAATTTTCTACTTTTTAAATTTATGAGCGTTTCTTCACAAAACTAATAGAATATCTTTAATAAAACTCAGTGTTTGTACAAAAGAAAAAGTGAAAAAAAATGAAATCCAATTTATTTATTAACCTTTTTGTTTTTTTCTTTTTTTTTTAAGAACAATATATGGTTCCTGCGTTGGGCACCAAATTGTAACGTTAGGCTTACCTAAGTTGGGAAAGTGGTGAAAGCAATTAGGCAGATGGGAAATTGTGGGAACGGACAAGAGGGGGGTTTCAGTTATAACACCTTACGCACATATTTAAAACTTACTGCTAATTATAATTACTCAACTAATTTTGATATGGTACTTACACGCACATACACCAATACAGATAAACGCAGGCGAACCAAGCGATTCTTGTTTTCCTCCTGTCTGTCTCTCTACACACGTGCGTTCATAGCCAGCTCTCGATTGAATTAAAATTGTGGCCAAGAATTACCTGCAGGTATCTTGTGTGTAGCTGAATTTTACTGCTAAACTCTCTAGCCAGCTTTGAAGTACTTCTAAGCTCAGGGGTGTCTGTTGAGGAGGCTCCGGCCGGGCACTGGTCCGATCAGCTCGCCTTGCTGGCCCTTCGTAGACTGTCTGTCTCCCACTCTTCACAAAACGAACTCCAATCATCCCACCTTCTTATATTATTCGCATAGGGTGCGCGTGAGTGTAAGTGGAATAGTCCGAAGTTCACTCAGTACTTCATTATGAGGTTTCTAATTTGATTATTTATTGTTATTGAAAACCACTGTCCTTCTATAAGACTTCACGTCACAAGGCCTTCATAAAATCCATCTCCAGTGTGACTGGATCCTCAATATACGCCACAAAAACATGATGAGGGATCTTCTTACTACCCACCTCGATGGTGACCTGGGCTTCTCCTGCGACATCCATACTCTCCCCATTGGCCGTCACAATTAGATAACCTCTCGAGGGAGTTCTTAAATTCCACTTTGGTCGGAGAGACGAGCCGGCTTCCGCCTGTCAAAGCCGGCTACTCGTAGTTTTCCTGATTATATTCGCCCTTTTGCTGTTTCTTGCTAGGAGGACGTTTGCACTCTCTCTTAAAATATCCAAATTCCTGACAGTTGAGCATTTTAAGGACTGTTTAATATTTGTGTTGGAGGGCAGCATTTCCCTAACCAGACACTCCACAAACCGCTCCATAATGCCTTCAATTTTCCCCTTCGCTTTACCAGCACTTGGAGCGACAGATGGCTTCACATAAGTCTGCCTTACCCGAACTGGTTCCTTTTGGATGCTCTTTTATATTGCCTCAAATTCTAAAGCTGTTGCCAGCGCCTTCCCAATCGTCCGTGATCTGGCTACCTTGATAGCCTGTTTTAATTCGGGATCCTTCAGGCCATCGGCAAAGGCATCCGCAGCAAATCCATCCAGAAGATTATCATCCAGGCCGGGGAACACCATTCTAACCAAGCGGGAGATATCGGCACTAAATTGTTGGAGTGTTTCTCCCGGATGTTGGCGCCATGTTTTGAACTGCGTCCTGTACAGCAGTTACTGCAAATGCTTGTCGCCAAACCTTCTCTCCATGTGTTCGCTCAGGTGGGCAAAATCTTCTCGGTGATCCTCCGGAATGCTCTGGAGGATATCCAGCGCTTCACTCCGCAGCGAGATAATCATTAATGTTGCTTTCTTTTTTTCGCTCCAACCATTTGCAGAAGCGGCAACATTAAATTGTAGCAAATAGTTTACCCACGATGATGCTCCGTCATAGGTTGGCGGCTTGATTAGGGCCAGAGCTCTGAACGCCACTCAGGGGCCTTCATTTTTCTGTATGCCTGCCGTTAGAGTGGCTCCAACTCCAACCTTAGACAGGCCAGACACCGTGCTCTCCAATTGGCGTCTTACGTACTGTTCTACCTCGCCTATCTTCCTTTCCATTTCGGATTTTAACTCCTCTTGGACCTTTTTCATGTCTCCTTGGACCTTGTCTATGTCATTCTTCATTCCCTCTTGAATCTTATTTATCTCCCTTTTTATTTCTTCTCTCATTTCATCCCACCCCCTTTTCGCTTCCACTCGGCTCTTCTCTATTTTGTCTTTCATTTCATACTGGCCCCTCTCTATTTTGTCTTGCATTTCGTCCCGCATTTCCTTCAAAAATGTCATCAGTTCCTCGATTTTCCGCGTTTGACGTTTGGTACTTATGGGCATACAACAAACTGATACTAAGCTGTTACCTATTTAGAGATTTTATCCCACTTCTGACACCAAATGTAACGTGTTTCCCTCTGAACTAGCTACTGCAAGTAGTTTCTATGTGGGTTCGTTTAGATAAAACACTCTAAACTTCAATAAGAAAAACACCAATTAATTGTTATACGCAATAAATTACAAATAAAGCACTTAATAATAATGGATACACAGTTTAAACCAACAAAAGTTCACTTTGTTCACTTCTTATTTACTATTCACAAACCCACACTCAGTTTGTAACAAGACTCTCTCTAAAGTCACTCGACATCAGCTGTGTTCACGTTTTATAGCAATGGGGAAGGGTCTGGAAGGTTCTCGATTCTTCTAGAAAGAGCGCTTCCTGGCGGCCACTAAGAGTACCTGAGGTACCTGCGTTCTCTCCTAATGGCACCAGTGGCTGTGTTACAATTATATATATTTATACATGGCAACAGAGACATTTTCCGTGATAACCTGCTTCATTTTGTGGTCATCGACCAGTTTCGGGCTTCTCCCATCTTCAGGGTGCGTTTGCCTCAAGTGTGATAACAAAGACTTGCATAGAGCAAATTCAGTTTGCACACTCACTAAAACTTTAAACTAAAATGCAATCTACGCTCCCTTCTTATACACCCTACTTGTTTAAGATAAATCTATTTTTATCGATCAAGTCGATCAAGTATATTAACAACAAATGTATTAAATTCAGTTTATTGATTTAAGAGTCAGTTACCTGCGTAAGGTTTTGGTAAACAACTAAAACTTAAATCTACGCCTCCTTCTTCTATACTTTCCTTGAATAAGATAAATCTACTTTTTTACTTTTTTATCGATCAAATATATTTTTACAGTCCAGTATATTGATTTATGAGTCACTTCCTTCTGTTTTTTTTTTGGTACAACTTAGTCGTTAGATCTGTTATCTAACGCAATGTACGACGATGTAGTTACTAATATCTTTTGTCGAACTAATTATTTATAAAAATTAACAATATAATTAATGAAAGGAAAAAAGGTAGTGTTTAACTTGAGAACTAGTAACTGTTGTAACTCAATTTGCATACTAAATTCTGTCATAATTTTAAAAACATTTCTAACCTAAGTAGCACTCAATTTACACACATAATTCCGTCAATACTTCAAAAGTAGAGATATAAGTTTACTGTTAAAAATGTAAAAGTCGAAAGAGCGTATCTTACAGATTAACATGTAAGAAATAAAATTAAGAATTGCGGTATATACGTACATATTAAAACTAGTAATTTAACTGAAATTTGTATGAATTTTGTTATATATTTTTAAACACTTCTTATTAGAGCAAAAGTAATTTCTTTAGAGATAGTTTGTGGAGTTTCTCAGTAATATCTTACATCTAGTGGAAAGCTATCAAACAGCAATAATAATTTTCGAAAAAATCGTCTGTCGAACTAATTGTTTGTACAATTAAACAAATTAGTTAGAGAAAGGAAAAATAAAAAATCTTAGTCTTTAACCTAGAGAACTAGCAGTCATTTTATCTCAATATATGTACTTAATTCCCCCAAAATAGTGATTAGTTTCCAATTTAACTAGTAAATCAATTTTAAATTATATTTTTAAACACCTTTGTAATCTAATAGGCATTCAATTTACATAGGTATAGGATTCTCTTAGAGAATTTATTAAATTAATGGAATTTATACAACACCTAAATAGAAGTAACTACCTTAGTGAATAACAGACTGAATTTTACTCCTACAGTTGTGAATGTGCTAATTAGTCATGACGAATGATTAGACAATAGAGAATGTATTGTGTTTAAATGTCTTGGGATTTTTGTCAGGTTAAAATGCAATATTTTGTGTAAAATAACTGCGCACAGCAAAGTTTGATTGGACTATAATTAAATTTGTCGAATAACCTAGAAAAACACAGATATAAATAAAGAATGTAAACATATTATATACTAAAACATTCTTAAGTTATTTTATAACAATTATTGTGGATTGCAACGGCAGTTTTGCTAGTAATTTCCAAGTTGAATCTGCTTTCCTCAACCTTTCTATACACGTAACAACTTGTTCTGCTGTCTTATATTGTTAAACAGGCATACGTGGCTAAACAGCATATGATATCATGCACTAAAAACATGTTTCTTTTTTAATCGAAGAATATTGGAACAAGTTAAACCATTGTTTGCAAAGTATAGGAAAATTAGTTTCTAACTGGGGAAATAATTGCGTTATATCAAAATTCAAAATCTTCTCTTTGGGACTGCGGACATTTCTGCCAGCACTAGTGTCTATCGTTTAGAAAAAATCGTTACAGCTGTTTAAAACAAAAAAGTAGTGAGAATATATAGGTGTCTGGCCCTAAACTTATTGTAATTAGTACCGATTAGAAACATAAATATATTCTGTATTCAATTGGAAGAAATTTATCAAAATATTCCCCAAAAAAATCATTTTTAGTTTTGTTAAATGTGTTAACGTGTTTTTATTAGTCGAAAATTATAACAAAGAAGTATTTTTGCAGCGTCAGTTCCTAAACCATCCTCACGCTCCCCTGCCTCACGCTCTCCTGCATACACGCGCGCGTTTGGGCACTATATTCTGTTATGTGAATTATTTAATGGAAAAAAAATTAATGTTTCTTTTTTAGTTGGTGTAATAATTCTTGCAATTCTTTCAGTAAATTCTCCAATTTAACATCTGATAGAAAAAGAAATAGAATGTGAAAATGTAGATTTAAATTATAATTAAACTGGATGGTCTTAAAACTACTTTAAGTAAAAACAAAGTAAGCATTGTATTTTACGTGTAAATCATGTTGTATATTATTAACAAAATAAAAATAATAAAAGAAAGAGAACTACAAAATCTTCTTACGGAAAAGAACTAACATTACCATCAGGCTATTGCAATATGCAGTAAAAGAAATAGAACCCCCATTTCTGATGTATGTACTATCTGCAAAGAAACGACAGCTAGAGCTAGAAGTGGACGATGCAAGAAACAAAAGGTCGTGTTAAAGTTTCTCAGTACAACCGGCTAAAAGAATTACCAGAACTAGTAATTCTGATAGGCCTTAGACTAATTAATCATAGAAATAAAATCCGACATATACTACAGATCCAAAATAGAGACATTGTACATATCTAATTGCTAGTTAATGAGAGAAATACAAGACTTAGCTTTAGATTTTGACAATAAAATAAAATTAAATTAGATAAGTTAAAACATACTGCAGGTAGATAAAAAAAGGAAGATTTGTATTGTGTGTGTAAATTATGTATTTTATTAACAAAATAAAAATAAAATTGTAGTATAAGGGATGGATTTTGTAATTAAACAAAATATTATGTGTTATTTATAATAGAACCGCTGAAATGTATTTGTGTGTTGAGTTGTGTGTAGTGGTAGCTTGTGGCGTGAGCGGTTTTGTAAAGGGCTTGGGTATGCAAGTTTTAAGAGATAGAAGTAATAAGAATAATTAAGAAAACACTGGTAGATTAAATTAAATATATTCTTCAAAGATATTTAAATGCTATTCAATAACACAGCAATATGCTTATTAATTTACCGAAACTAGTTGGAATAAACTCTTATGTTTTACTTATATCTGGCACTGATTCCTGAAGTATTCTGCTTCGGTGTCTGTTTCAGACTGTCTCGAAAGAATGTCTTCTAATTGTTCGTTCAAATCTTACCCTGTGAGAAGAAGGGAGACACTGCTATCAAGTTCATGAACTCTAAAAGACAATAGTGGTCTTCTACCTGAATAGTCCTTTTGCAAGAGAATGTAACATTTTTCTTGATATTTTTGATTATTTCAAATTAAATATATTTTTATATTTCTGGCATCCATCAGACCGCACACATCTATGTATTATGGGAGAAAAAAATGATAGAGAAGACTACGATCAATTTTGACTTTTAATTGTTTTAATTATTTCCTTTCTTTTTTACTTTTTTCTTATGGATTGCAAAAATAGAGAAACATTTATTTTTGTATTCAAATTATTCACTTAATAGAATATAGTGCCAGCGCGCGTGCGTGTGTGCAGGGGCGGTAAGGATGGTTTAGGAACTGACGCTGCAAAAATACTTCTTTGTAATAATTTTCGTCTAATAAAAACAAGTTAACACATTTAACAAAACTAAAAATTATTTTTTGGGGGAATATTTTGATAAATTTCTTCCAATTGACTACAGAATATATTTATCATTCTAATCGGTACTAATTACAATAAGTTTAGGGGCCAGACACTTGTTGTTTGCACTATTTTTTTTGTTTTAAACAACTCTAAAGATTTTTTAAACTGATAGACATTAGTGCAGGAAGAAATGTCCACAGTTCCAAAGAGAAGATTTTGAATTTGGATAAAATGCAATCATTTCCCCAGATTAGAAACTAATTTTCCTATACTTTGCAAACAATGGTTTAACTTATTGTGGTGGTTGGTCCCGCAGTTCCAATATTCTTCGATTAAAAAAGAAACATGTTTTTAGTGCATAATATCATATGCTGTTTAGCCACGTATGCCTGTTTAACAATATAAGACAGCAGAACAAGTTGTTACGTGTATAGAAAGGTTGAGGAAAGCAGATTCTACTTGGAAATTACTAGCAAAACTGCCGTTGCAATCCACAATAATTGTTATAACATAACTTAATTATGTTTTAGTATATAATATGTTTATATTCTTTATTTATATCTGTGTTTTTCTAAGTTATTCGACAAATTTAATTATAGTCCAATCAAACTTTGCTGTGTGCAGTTATTTTACACAAAATATTACATTTTAACCTGACAAAAATCCCAAGACATTTAACACAATACACTCTCTATTGTCTAATCATTCGTCATGACTAATTAGCACATCCACAACTCTAGGAGTAAAATTCAATCTGTTATTCACTAAGGTAGTTACTTCTATTTAGGTGTTCTATAAATTCCACGAAATGATTACACGCGTTGATAAAGAAATCATCTTCCATATTTATAAATGTTTCCCCTCCTATCTAAGCAATCACATTATGATTTTTGACCCTAAAACATTAGACGAAGTTAGAAGTATTATATACAATAAATGTTCATTTATATTACATAGAACACAACCTTAGAGGTCTAACAAATCACAAAAAAAACAAAATCATTTTAATCACGTCACAAGAAAACAACATCAAACTAATCAACCCTACAGACCAGACTACAACCATTCCCCTAACTACAACTATCAAACCCCTAATTACAATTATCAGTACCCTAATCACAATTACCAGCCTCCTAATCCGAGGAATTTTGAACGAAAACCTCAATATAGTTTACAAACAAAGCCATACATCCCTAACAGACTAGATCCCAATGACCTCAATCATCCTTTTAATAAAACTAGATTCAATCCCGACATATTCTCACAAAACACAGTGTCCATGAGGACAGTGGCAGACCCAGACCCAAAGATTTCACTTCCCCGTACGAACTCACACAATGTGAAATATATAAAGGAAATGAAGCATACGAAGACAGAATATCCCGTTTAGAAAAGACTATAGACAGAACGACGGAAAAATTCGAACATTTTTTAGACTTCGGTCACAAGAACCAAGGGAACACCCCCCCCCCCCGAATTCAGCCTAAACCTTGTTAACAAATCCTTACCCCACTTTGTAGATAAATCTGGCCTAAAATGGTTAATAGACCCCGGTTCTTCAGAAAACAGAGCAAGGTGTCAATTTTATTGAATTCCCTGGAAAAAAAGAAGAATTAAAATACGGTCTAATTAGTGAAGATATAAAAATTAACGATAAATGCACTGTAAAATATATCTAATGCACTGATTATATGATATTGTTAATAATAAAATTCTATGCGATGTTGAATCCAAAGAAGTAATGGCCATTTGCCCCGAACCTATGGATATTGACGAACCGCAAGAAATTTGTACAGATATCCCCGACATAGTAATGACCAAATGACATAGTAATGGCCGGTGATTCTGTCTTAAATGACATAAAAAAGGAAATCCCTACTTTAATTAGAACCAATCATATGAATGAAGAAGAAAAAGAAAAAATAATTAAATTACTACAAGAATATCCCCACATAATTAAATGAGAAAACGACCTCCTAAGTTCTGCTAAACTTTTAAAACATAAAATACGAACCATCGACGAAAACCCAGTATATACTCGAAATTACAGATACCCAGAAATTTACCGGAAAGACGTACAAGTTGAAATTGACAAACTACTTGAAAACAAAATAATACAACACTCAAATTCCCCCTACAACAGCCGAATTTGGGTAGTTCCCCAAAAGCCGGACGCCTCAGGCAAAAGAAAAATAAGAATGGTAATTGACTATCCCAAACTGAATAATAAAACAATCGAGGACAAATCCCGTTTCCAAAAAAGTTATGTTTCTGAGATTCCCTGTGTATGTGATCCTGATCCTTGTCCTGATCTTGTATGTGTGTTTGCTTTGAGAGATGAAACTCAATAAGAAAAATCGCAGGAACCACAATCTTCAAATTCCGTTTTGGTATCCCACCGGATGTTAGCGATGGAATCAAAATAACACTTTACGGAAAGAATTTTTCAGATTTTGTTTTTTCTTGAAAAAAAGGCTCTATCGATTTTGTTTAAATTTTGTGTGCTTATTACCCAGTAGATCTATCACTTTTATTTGAATCATTGATTATAGAGGGTTCTAGGGTAGGTGGCACGTACTGCGATTTACTTAAGAGCCGTACCATTCTAGTTCGCCCACTGTGTAATATTCAAGGCAGTAAACATTAGTGAAGATTTGAAGTTTTAGTAAAATTTGTCACTTGAGATGTGAGAGCTGCATGAAGAGAAAGTGGTGCGAATGTTTCACATCACCAAGATCCCTACAGTGACGTAAAATAATTGAAATGCTTGATTATCTAATAACTTTATTGTGAGTGCCAAGTTTGTGAAATAGTAACATTTTATGGAGAAAAAAAAAATGGATAGATGACAGTCAGAATGAAGAGAATAAAGAAAATAGAGTTTACCAATTGGTGAGTGAGGAAAACAAACCAAGTTATACTAGGAGAAAGTTGGGAGAAATATAAAATAAATAAAATAGTATGAGAGTTGTGGGTAATAAAAAGTGTCTTTGAATAAGTGGGTCCTTGAAAACGACCAGAGTAGGGGAAAGACGACCGATGTTCCTGGAAGACGATGAAGAAGGAAAAGGAAGCCGTGCTGGGGTTCTAAGTAATGGCCGCTCGCTTGATCCTGACGCAAATAACAGCCCTTTGAATACAATAGAATCGTTGGTACTGCTCTCTCACGCTCTCTCTCTCTCTCTCTCTCTCTCTCTCTCTCTCTCGGGTATGCAGGTCTCTTCAATGCCACCATACTACCCGCCCATACATAAATCCACGTGTTATATTGCTCCATAAAATTTGGATATGAATTTTTGTGTGTTCTTTCTTGTTTTTTATTTTATTATTATTATTTTTTTGATATACTGAAGGGGAATTTCTTCACTTTTTCGGGCACGAATGAACCAAGCGTCCAACGAACCGTTGCTCAGATTCAGAAAAACCAGTCTATCCCTTTATGTAATATCGTAATGAATTATGGTAATATCGCAATATGGTGGGGTGTGCTGCCGACTCTGGTATGAAGTACCCAGGTTCATTTGAAACATTGTGTAGTTCAACAACAATGGCTGTTTCGAAAATATAGCATAAATATAATTTGGAATAAATACAGACACTAGGGTATTTAATTATGTATGTTCGAAATTTGCACAAGCTCTAGCCGACTTTGTTGAATTAACTTGCCTCCATAGATTAGTTCGGAGGAAGAGAAGACTTTGAAGTAATACAGAATGCTTTATAATCATGATTATTACTACTTCCGTCTGTTACTGCTATTATTACTACGACAAAACACTGGTTCGTGCCATTTTTGGTCTCTTCAAAATGCTAGACATTGCTACACAATTTTAAATTATTCCACAGCTAGCCAATAATTACTCAGAATAAACCCGCTCAAAATTCTTATAACTAACCTCTAACTAAACATACTTACACCTTAGTCAGATACTTAGTTTTAATTGAGACATTTTTCCGCACAAAGAGGGGGTATTGGGAAAGCTGCAACTTTCCGCTTAGCTCTAAATTGTTACATTTCAGTATAATGTACTCTTCTACCACGTATCAATTACATTAAATAAGATATTAAGAGAATAATATATATTTTTTTTTAAATGAATGACTTGGGTGCCTTGTTAGGTACCCATTATATCAGTACTTGGTATATATTTTACTTTCTCTTACTCCTAGTAAGAGAAGTATTGTATCGTTTCAATTTTTCGATGATCGAGTTTTTTCCCGGAATATCCGTTTTTGAGGTCCCCTGAGTCCAAAAAAGTGGTTTTTAGCGAATGGTCTGTATGTGTGTGTGTGTGTGTGTGTCTGTGTGTGTGTATGTATGTGAACAGCATAGCTCAAAAACGAAAAATCGTAGAAAGTTCCAACTTGATATTACGTTTAGGTATCACCATGGGATCTGACGGTGCGTTATGTGCCAATATTCCTCAACCGGAAGTACCACTTTACTAGTTGTTTTTTTTACGTTTTTGCAATTTTCGCAAAAATGGCTCCGAAGATTTTCTTTAAACTTGGTATATCAACTACACATACAAAGAGCTACAACTTTTATTTAAAACATTTCTCCAGGAAAATTCATTTAGGGCACTTCTGGGGGAGGGGTGGTGTTAGGTTTTCATCTTAACTGCTGTTTCAGTATATTAGACAATTCTGTCATCTAAATAATGTTAATTAGAATTAAATATGTTGTTGAAATTCCGAGTTTGAAAAAAAAATAGATAACCGGAAGTGCGTTTTTACTGAATATAATTTTCAGTTTTCTGGTATTTTCTCGAAAATGTCTCCAACGATTTTCTTTAAACCAGCGTTGTTAACTATACATATAAAGAGCTACAACTTTTATTTGAAACTTTCATTTAAGGGGACTTTTGGGGGAGGGGGGTTATGTTTTTCTTTAAAAGGCTATCACAGTTGATTATACAATTCTGTCATCCAAATTGAAATAACTAGAAATTAATATATGACCCAAATTCCGAGTTTCAAGGAAATTAGTAAACCGGACAGTTTTACTGGACAGTGTTTTCACTTTTCGACGAATTTCATTAAATTTGTACACTAACTATAAAATTTGTCAATTATAATTTTGAGTACTGGAGTAAGAGAAAGTTGTGTGATGTTATCATCACCATATTTTTTTAAATAGCAATTTTGATAGATTTAATCATGTAAATATTTAGTTTGTGTAATATATAGATATTAAAATTTAAATTAAATATTCATTTTTGCTTTTTCTATGAAGGCAGTTAATTGTTTGTGGGTACTACTGTCTTTCGAAGATATAATTTCTTTCAGACTATTGTGCTTCTGATAAAGTGAACAGTCACTTCTGGCATCTCTATACTTCTTGCAGTGCATGATGACATGCCCCATGGTTTCAACCTAAAAAGTTTAAGGTTCTGTTAATTAAACCATGGCCAGTACTAACCCTCGTCAGAGGAGCCAAATGATTTGAGGGAGTATTATTACTCACATAGGATGAAACTTCCCTGTTCCTCTGTTCGGGTCGCCATAATTTATGCGCGGCCTGGTTCTCTTGCAGGAATATGTTTCTAGAGACAGATATCCTGTCGCGGAACCTCATTCAAGTCCAACCTGCACTTCCTCGTCGAGGCTCTAGTAACATCTGCGCTCTACTTTTGTGAAGCGCGGATGACTAAAAGAGTGGACGAACGCAGAGGGTAGCCTTCGGGCTATTTGGGAACTTAGCGCTCCCACGCACCTCAGCTGCACTTAAAGACTAACACATGCAGCGGTGCCCCGCCTGGAGTGTAAGTCGGTAGGAACTTTCCTGCCCTCTATTCGGGTCACCATAATTTATGCGCGGCCTGGATCTCTTGCAGCAAACTCCTTTGCTGCGGAGCCTCTGTGCGGGCTTCATGCTGCATCACTTACACCTAAACGTCTTTACATTGTACACCTACACAATTACATTCTTACACGCCAGTGGCACATGCTGGTGCCATCCAGATGTTTGCCGTGTGTGGATACCTGTGTGTGGAGGAAGGAAATCCTGGAAGTTGAGGACGCAGGTTCTCGCTGGAGGCAAGTTCCCTCAGCGTGCCTTGCAGTCCAACACACCACTTTGGTTCCTGACTCTACTAAACAAGCGGCCAGAGCCTAACCTAGCTCTGGTCAATCGGCTTGCGTAAAGTACGCATGGGTGAGTTCCCGAGTATTGTGGGCCTTGGCCTACAATGCCTGGGCGCTATATCTCTGGGGTAGATCTGGCGCATATCACAAATTGTGAGGCTTCGTGGAGGGTGGAGATGAATTTTTAATTTTATTTAATATATGTTTTTTACTTTAAATCGTCAACCGGGGACCGCTTAGAGGAGGTGGTGGGGTAATTCCTCTGTATACCCAGAGTCGAGTGACCAGGGCCTGGATGCATTAATGGGTGGGAATCTGAAAAATATCCAGAGGCAGGGGTGGCTTGCTTCTGGAGAAGAACATGTCAGGAGGAGCCGCGGACTTGTCCCCCTGCGGTGATCTCTGAAACGTGGTCAAACGAAAAAGGAGAGATATGTAATGTAGGTATTTTTATTTTTATTTATTTATTTTTTTTCCTGCCTGCTGTCTATCAAGTATGTCAGAAGTTCCATTTCATCCACTTGACTGATAGAAATGGTTCAGGTTAACTTGCAGCATAGAAAGATGCAACGGCTAATTTGTGGCGCTCTGTTGCTGGATTGCATACATATTTTACACTTATCCAAGAACCCTACGCTTATAAAGGATTGGTTCGAGGTTTGAGTGCGGTCAATGGCAAGCTGTTTGTTGCGGATGGCGAGGGCACTCCTAGAGCATGTGTTTGCGTTAGTAGAGATGTCAGCGCCGTTCTGTTCAGATAGTTTTGCTCTAAGGATGGTGTTGAGGGTTGCTCTGGGGATCAGTGGCCGATGTCTTGATATGGTGGTGGCCTCGGCCTATTTGCCCTATGATCATCCCTCTCTTTTCCTCAGGAATTAGTAGATTTGGTACGGTTTTCGGAGTCCAGCAACACACCTGTAATTATAGGATGTGATGCAAATGCACATCATGATGACTGGAGCAGCAGCGTCATCAATAATAGGGATCGTGCTGTCATGGACTTCTTCATGGGTACTGAGCTGGATTTTATAAATAGGCGTCCTGAACCCATTTTGTAACCAGGATTAGAAGACAAGTTATTGATATTACTCTTGCTTCTAGGAATATTAGTAAACTGATTAGAGATTGGAGGGTAAGTTCGGAAGCTTCTATTTCTGATCACAGGATTAATTGGTTTAGTCTGGGGATTGATCCAATCACCATGGCTACCTATATGAACACCAGAAGGGCGGATTGGAATTCTTATTCTAGACTTCTAGGAGATATAATGATTATCCAGTCAAGTGCTCTTACTATTACTATGTAGAATTGGACATGTTGACCGGTGCGATGCCGACGACGCAAACATCTGCAATGGAGACTTTATTGGGAATCCAAACATTCATGTTCATGTAGAATTGGAAAGAGAGGCTGGTATTCTACATGAACACATTAAGTCTTCATTCGAAGTGACCTGCCCTCCCATGTTGGTTAGTGGTAGTAGGAATCCCTGGTGGTCAACTTCGTTAGAAAAGCTAAGAAGACAAGTTAGGGGCTCCTACAGGAAGGCTGTCCTAACCGATTCTTCGGTTAGTTACAATAGTCTTAAAAAACGTATAAATATGCTTTAAGGAAAGCTAAGAGAAACTCTTGGAGATTCTTTTGCGAGGATCTAAATTCGACTCAAGGAATATCTAGGCTGGTACGGATTCTTGGTAAGGATAAGGACTGTCAGTTGGGTACTTTAAGATATCCTGACGGTTCCTTTACAGGAGGAGAAATAGAGACATTACAGCTCTTACTTAATACTCATTTCGCAGATAACATAAATATAAACAGCACTGCTTCGTCTCGGTTGGTGTTAACCAGGATGAATTCATCGGGATTCTATGTACAGGCATATGCCGATGAGGTGTTATTCTATTGATGGGGCGATGTCTGACTACTATCTCAGGCTTAATGCAAAGTGTCCTCAACATGGTATATGATTGGACTCAGGAAGGGTCCTTCAATTAATCCCAGTAAGACCCAGGTGATTTTATTTACCAATAGCAGGAAGATCGTAGGATTAGAACCTCCTAGGTTATTACGAACTTCTGTTCAGATTTGCAAATCGGTGAAGTTTCTTGGAGTGGTTCTTGACAGTAAATTAAATTGGTTGGAACATGTTAAGACACAGCATCAAAGGGCAATTATTCCCTTTTGGCAATGTCGAAGAATCGTAGGTAAAAATTGGGGGATTACTCCCAAGATGATATTTTGGATTTATGGTATGGTTATTGAACCTAGGTTGTTATATGCGGCTGTGGTGTGGTGGCGTCGCATTAAGATCCGCTAGACTGCTGCTTGAGGATATTCAACGCTTGGCTTGTATGGCGGTGACCGGTGCGATGCGGACCACGCCTACAGCTGCAATGGAGACTTTATTAGGAATTCCACCGCTCTTTGTAGAGGGAAAACTATTCTAAGCCTGTTATAGAATTAAACAGGCAGGTTTTTGGCAGGGAAAGCGATATGGTCACTCTACCATTCATCGCGAGATGCTTTTGAAGGTTCCTGTTACAGGTTTTCCCTCTGATAGAATGTTGAAGACTTTTGTTTTCGAGCATTCTTACAGTGTGAGATTACCTTTTAGGGAAGATTGGTCAAGATTGGGTCCGTCTGGAGTGATACCTGATAATTACTTCCGGTGTTACACGGACGGTTCCAAAATGGATGGTGAGTCTGGAGCTGCGGTCTATTTTGAGACCGGAGATCATTTGGCACTATCTATTGGTGAATGGGCCACCGTTTTCCAGGCTGAGGTTTATGCAATTCTTTGCTGTATTTTGGATGAGAGGGTGCGTAACACTAATTTAAAAGGTGTTTGTATCTGCTCGAACAGCTAGGCTGCGTTGAAGGCGCTTAATTCATGTGTCTTCACTTCCAGATTGGTGTTGGATGATCTAAAAGACTGGAAGATCTTTCTTCATTAAAGGATGTGCTTCGGGTCTGGGTTCCAGGTCATATGGGAATTTTTGGGAAAGGGGAGGTGGATAGAGTTTGCAAATTAGGCGCCGCTCTTTCAGTGGTCCCCGAGCCTGCTGTTGGCATGTATAGTTCTGGCATAGTCTGGCACAGCGTCACAGGCCATTCATCCTATGGATGAGCTCAGTTGGTTGTCGGCAGTCCAAAAACGCTCATCGGGGTCCGGACAGGGTCGTAGTGAGGGACGTTGCTGTGTCTTTCACGGAGCGCTCACAGACAACTGTTGGATTCCTTACGTCGGACATTGTGGTTAGAGGAAACATCTCTAAGTAATGGGCTCAATGCCGGATCCATTTGTGGGGAGTTGTGAGATAGAGGAAAGAAAACACCCATCCATCTTATGACAGATTGTCTGGGTTGTGAGGAGATTAAGTTCAGGACCTTTGGTCGGAGCAGGATGTCTGTGGAAGAGCATAGGCTATTTCTCCTTAAGGTTATTATCCGATTTGTTCGGACAGCGGTGAATCTTAGATGGATTAGACCGGGTCTGGATATTTGTTCTAGATCCGGTTTGTTGTTTTCTTGGGTAGCTATATGGTCCCAGTGGGGCTTTGGATAGCGTAGGGTTTGGTCGCTCCCTACAGGCAAATAATAACAATAATAATAATAACTCTCGTCAGAACGACTATCTAAATGTACCTTCGGTTCTATTTCATTTAATACGTCCTTTACTTCCGACACCATGTCGTCCTCTATCTGCAACTGCTCCTCCAGCTTGTATTATAATTTGACCACTAGCTCAGTATGGGGGACTGTATCTTGCACATCGGGTCCTAAGTCATCACTTTGTCTTTTAGCTGCCTCATCCGCTTTTTCGTGGACCTCAATCCCTATTCACTCAATTTTGAAATTTTTGGAACTGTGGTATATTTCATGCGCAATACTATATATGATATAGTTGTCTAATTTTCCCAGATAGCAGTTCTTCAGCATAATGCAACTAGTTTTGAAGTCAGTAAATAAGGCTATCTTGGTTTCAGGTACTCTATTACAGTATCTTATAGCATATAATATGGCAAGTAATTCTACGCTTGTTATTGATATATTTCGATCGCCAGAGAAACTAAAAGAAGATTGATTTTATGGAGTCGATTCCTATGCCTGCATCCCATCGTCTTAGTAGGTCTGTATAAACTTTGTAGTATTCAATATGATCTTCAGCAAGCATGGGTATTGTAAAAATCTGAAGAATCCGTTTAGAATCCAAAATACTGTCAATGTGTGGAGAGCAGGTAATGTTTGTGACGGGAGAGTTCAAAGCTGGATGACGTTCATTTACATGATAGCCTTTGAGGAGTGAGACGAAATTACTCAAACGCGGTTATGTAAATGAAGATCACATTGACAGTATTTGGATTACTAAAGTACTTAGTAGACGAAATTGCTAAGGCACTTATTAGGCCGGAACCGTTCTGTGGTATCTCAAGAAGCCTCAGGAGACAATCAAGGGAAATCAAGGGAATGGTAGGCTAAAACCCCAGGCCAGAAGAAGGCGAAAACGTTTATTCATAGCTACTCGCCCAGGCTAACTGCAGAAATATTTCAACTAGGCCGGGTGGCCATAAGGATGGCAGTTGGCGTTCTCACTGGCCAGGACATGCATCGCCTGGCAACGGATAGCCTGTGTAGGTTTTGTCAAGAAGAAGAGGAAACAGCACTGCAAGTGTTATGTCAGTGCGAGGGGCTAGTATGGCTGAGGTATCGCCTCTTTGGAGAAGAAAAGCTGGTGCCTGCAAGCCTCAGCCAGGGGCCCCTCTCGGGTCTATTAAGGCAAACTAGGGCTCGAGAGGGGGCTCTGATGGCAGCTGCTCTAAATTGACTCCCTGGGGAGCCTCCCAAGACTCCACAGTTCGACAAAGGACAGGACTGGGGGTAGGGTCTCCCACTTAGGGGGTGCCATAATGACCCATGGGGGTAGCGGTGGCGCAGGCTGAAGAGCCAATTCCTCACAGTATCTAATCTAAGGCACTTATTAGCTATATTATCGGTGCCAGCTTGCCCAGATTGATGCTGCTGATATGGTTGTGGAGAGGATGTGTACTGTCGGAGTAAATTTATGGATATCTTTTAGTACTTAGCCACTTTCTTCTTAACAGAGGGGAGCTTAGGCTGCTTCAACTAGGACGGCACTTACTGGTGTGGATCTTATCGAGCCAATGCATATTCTTAGGGCTGAGTTCAGGACCGTATATATATTCTGAAGCAGTTTTTCGTAGCCATTTCCATAAACTCTTGCCCCATAATCCATAGTGGCCCAGAGTAGTTCCCTTGTACAACATGAGGGTATTTGGGTAGGCACCCCAACTTATACCGGCTAAGTTTTTTATTATATTGATTTATTATATTGAGGTGCCTCATTAATTTTGATTTTAGCTCTTTAATGTGAAATTTAAAGGTTAGTCGAGAGTCAAGCCATATGCCAAGAAATTTATAGTTATTCTCTATTGCTATGGTTTTGTTGTCTATTTTTATCTTGATATCATTGCTGACCACCTCCTTCTGGTGATGGGAACTAAACAACATTTACCTGGCTTGAATTGGAGATCCAATTCTTTACATTTTGCACTTAATAGATTAATATCATTGTGTAGGGTTTCAGTAGCATCTGATAAATTTGTTGAAGTGGCAAACAATACAAAATCATCGCATACTGTAATAGATAACATTTTCTTAAACCAGCATAATGTATAGATAAAGTGTATAAATTAAATAAAGATGATATTAGCACACAACCTTGGGGAAGTCCACCATAACTATACCTACTTTGCGTGCCTTCTTCACTGACTAAAATTCATTTTATTTTACGAAGGCAAGATGCAATCCAGTTATAAAAGCGCAAGGGTATTTTAAAGTGGACAAAATCTGTATAAGTTGGCTTGTGTTAACTCCATCGTATGCTTTTTCTATATCAATGAATAAGACAAGCACAAATTGTTTTCTATTACAATTAGAAGTAATGTTATTTTTGTAAGGACCTCAATATTATCTATTGTACTTTTACCCCGTCTGAAGCCCAAACTGTTATTAGATAGAATTTTGTTTTTTCCACTACCCACTGTAATGTGTTCTTTAAAATGATGTTAAATGTTTTGGCAACACATGAAATTAATGAAATGGAGAGATAGGAACGTTTTATTTGGTTTAAGAATGGGAAAAATTTTAATATCTATCCAGCTTCTGGGTACTTTGTAGTTTGCCAAATATTGTTGAATATCTTTAAAGGTTCAGTTTGCCCACATCAGGTAGATTATTAATCATGGAATAATTGATTTCGTCAATGTCGGGAGAAGTGCCTTTTTTACCATGAAACGCTGCCTTTAATTCTAGTTATATAAAAACGGAGTTTAGTATACCACTGTAATCTTCTGTTTATTATAAGAAAATTTTAAGGGGATGTATAGTGAAGAAGTGGAGACCAGCATATCTAGAAATTCACTGGCTTGTGTTTTTGTGGTTAAGGGGTATCGGATTTTGGTTAGTATCTGCCTTGCATTTTTAGTATAGTTTTCCAAGTGCATACGCTGTTTGAAAGGTTCAACTGACTTGTGAATTCCTTCCATTTTTTTATTTTCTTTCTTAATTAGGTGTTTCAATTGATTTACTTTAGTTTTATATAATCTGTTTGTTTGCGGGGGTTGGATTGCATGAATATATCTTATAAACTACCGACTTCTCTTGATAAGCTTTTTTAATTATGACATTCCCCCATGGTTTTGGCACAAATTTGCTATTTTTATTAATAATAATTCTAGGAATGACTTCCTCGCACACTGAATTCAACATTCAGTAAATTCATTTGTACTGTATTCCTTGTTCCCCTCAATTCTTTTATTAACTTCTTCATAAAATTTTTATTATTTATGTTTGTATTAGGTACAAAACCTGTTTTGTTCAGTCAACAGCTCTTTTTTGTTCTCTGTATTTTCTCTCAATTATCTAAGTTCTAGGTGGTTTTGTGCCGTAATTTTTGGTATATATAATTACTAAGTGGGCGTCTATATTTTGGTGAAGTTTTATCAAAATCCATCGAGAGGTAATTGAGTAAATTTTAATTAAATATTTATTGGATTGATAAAATTTTTCTTAAAATTAGTGATTTCTAGTGGTGGGAGGACTTTGGTGGGGGATAGTACTGAGTTAGTTGAACTAAAACTTGTGTTTATAAACAATCTCTTTATCTACTACTGTATAACCAGTAGTCAATATTTATCTATATTGAACTAAATGTTTTTGTGCTTCTTAGTTCATTTATTTTTCATTATTCACTTTAACTAGTTCGCTATTTGGCTTTTATTTAATCTCAGAGAATAAGGGAAAAATAAAATAGACGATAAAAGATAAATTAATAAATTTTATAAGGTGAAAAAATTAAGAAATCTTATTTAAAAATGGCGAATGTAGATATTATAGAACACCTTAAAAATTTGCGTCTTGATATAAAAAAGGATATAGAAGAAAGTAAAGTCTGTGCTGTCAGTGAGATAAAGGAGTGTATCTCCTCCTTGGATAGTAAAGTGAATTTTTTGGAAACAAAATTGAGAGATTTAGATAGGGAAATTAGGAAGAAGGATGTTGTAATCTATGGAGTTACTGATGATTTACCTGATTATTGGAAAACAGAGAAGTATATATGCGATTTGCTTCAGGAGAAACTAAACATTGGTATTACCGTTACGGATATAGATTTCTTAAGGCGAATAGGTAAAAAAAGTGATAATAATAACAGACCTATTCTTGTAGGATTTACATCTTTTAGAATTAAGCTGCTTGTAATGCAAAGTGTTTTCAAATTAAAGGGCTCGAAGTTATTCATTTCAAATGACTTTCTGAAGGATGTGAGAGAGAAGAGAAAGAATTTATGGCCTCAACTTTTAGAGGCGAGAAAGGAAGGAAAGACAGCGTGGTCAGTTTATGATAAACTGGTCATCAAAGAAGGTGCCTACCTCAAAAATAAAAAACGTCTGTTATCTAATTCTCCTCCTATAGAGCAGCTTCAAAATGTCATAGAGAAGGATAGCGACTCAAAGAAAAAGAAAAATAAGGTCGAAGAAGTAGTGAAAATAAAGCAGAACTAGAGCGATTCTCATATAGGCCTCGCTCTTCATCTCTTGATTTGGTTGAGGAAGATCTGGGGCGCATAAGAACACAGTATTATCATCAAAGAAAACGTAGCAATTATGTCATTCTGAAGAGGTGGATGTGTTGGCATATAATATACACGGACTAAAAAAGGTTTTATTCGATGGAAATTTTGTATCTTATGTAAAAAAATTTGATATTTTCCTGCTATTCGAAACGTTTGTAGAGGAAAAAGATATTGGCATTTTCAACAAATTTTTTCCAGAATTTTCTTTGAAATGGATTCCAGCTACCAGAACTACCACACTTGGCAGAGCTTCAGGAGGTAGAGTCTATGGTGTTAAAAGTGATAAATTTAATGTGGTCTTAAAATTTGTGCAATTATCAAATTCTGATGTAATAAAAGTTCAACTTTACAATGATTGTATGTATATTGTGCCAATTTATATTAGTTTTAGTGAATGGAATTATGAATTTCAAATATTATCTGAACTGTTATATGAAAATAGCAACCTTAAATTTTGTTTAATGGGGGATTTTAATAGTAGGACTGGGGAGCTGCAAAAATTAACGAAAAAATGTTTGGGTCCGCATTTAGAAATTAATTTTAGTAGAGTGTCAAAAGATAGTGTGATTAATAAAAATGGTCGTAAATTGTTAGATTTATTAGATGACTTTTGCTTGGTAATTCTCAATGGCCGAATAAAGAATGATCTGGAAGGTGAATATACATTTGTTAGCCCTAATGGTGCTTCAGTTATAGATTATTGTTGTGTGGATATAAATATTATCTCCTCTATTCTAAATTTTTATATTGATCACCAAACTTTTTCTGATCACCTGCCTATTGTGATGACTTGTAAAGTTGGCAGAATTAATTCCTCACCTAATATTCTCTCATTAGATAGACTGGCGTGGCGAGAAAATGATAAAGAAAAATATAACTGTAAGCTAAATATGTATGTGAGCTTAATAAAATAGTTAACGGATGATACAGATAGTAAAATTGATTGGTTCATAAAAGTTATAAAAAAAGCAGCTAATTACAATCCAAATGAAACGTATTATGGTAGTGTATAAAAATAAATGGTTTGATAAAGATTGTTGTAGTCTGCGTAAATTATCACTAAAATGTCTTAAAAAATTTCAAAAATCAAATAAGTTAGATGATAAAGTTTTATATTTGGAATATAATAAACAGTATAAAAGTTTATGTAAAGTAAAGAAAATTCAGTATTATGAGAATATGGTTGAGCAGATTAATAAGAGTGAGAGTAGTAGAGATTTCTGGCGGGCTGTGAGGTCGGTTAATGGTTCAAAACTTTATTCATATAATAATATATCTCCTGATGACTGGAGACACCACTTTTATAATTTATATAAAGCTCCATTACCCTCTGAAAAAAATCATTATTGTATGCCTTTAATTTTAAATGAAGAACTGGATAAGCCATTCAACATGGAAGAATTGGATCAAGTACTTCGTAAATCTAAAAATAATAAAGCACCAGGTTTAGATGGGGTTCCATACGAATACTTTAAAAATGCGCCTCTGAATTTCTTGGAATCTATTATTAATGTATTTAATGAAATTTACTGTCATGGATGTGTACCTTACAGCTTTCGAAACTCTATGATTTTCCCTCTTTTTAAAAATGGTGATAGTAATGTTGTCACTAATTACAGGGGTATATCATTCAATAATGTAATAGGGAAGTTATATACAGGTCTGCTACTAGAAAGACTTTCATGTTGGGCTAATTCCGGGGTGTTAAAGGAATTTCAGGCTGGTTTTAGACAGAATTATTCTGCAATTGATAATATATTTACTATCACAAATATTGTTAAATTGAAATTGTCGGTCAAGAGACAAAAGGTGTATGCCTTTTTTATAGATTTTGCGTCAGCTTTTGACACAGTAGATCGTCATGCACTTATTTTTAAGCTCCACAGTCTGGAACTCTCCTCCAAAATTACCAGGGCAATTGAATTATTATTGACGGATACTGTGGGTTCAGTGTGGTGTAAAGAAGGCAGAAGCACTGAATTTGATATTTGCACGGGTGTTAAACAAGGGTGCCTTCTCTCCCCCCTCCTCTTCTCGTTGTTTATTAATGACATGTGGACTGTTTGGATGGCGGAGGTGTGCTAGTCGGCTCTGTTAGAGTTAAGGTATGCTTATGCAGATGATGTTGTGCTTCTGGCTTCTGAGCCTCAATCACTACAGATAATGATTCATTCTTTGAGTCGATATGTTAGTCTCTGGAATTTGAGGGTTAATATGAGTAAATCAAAAGTAATGATTTTCAAGAATGGCGGAAAGCTGGCCAATAACGAGAAATGGTATTTTCAGAATCAGAAAATAGAGATTGTAAATAATTGTAAGTACCTTGGTGTTATTGTTACTTCAAAGGTAAATTTTAATTTACATTTAAAAGAAAAAGTAAGTAAAGCCAAACTTGGGCTCGGCATGCTGTGGAGGCGTTTTATGGAAAACAATAATTTGAACTTTGGTTCAAAAATACGAGTTTTTAATTCAGTTAGTCGTTCCATAGTATGTTATGGGTCTTAGGTTTGGGGTGGTGTTTACTGTGAGGAAATAGAAAAATTTGTTCGTTATTTTATTAAAAAATTGTTCAGGTTGCCTATGTTTGCCCCGTCAGCTTTCATATATAATGAAATTAATTATATGCCAATTTTCACGCATACACTCAAAATCCATCTTGACTGCATTATTAAAGTATTTAATATGCCCAGCCATAGACTACCGTTAATTGTAGCAACTCAAGTCTTGAATAAGAACATTTTTTTGTCTCAAAATATAAATAACTTACTAAAAAGATTCGACTCAAATGAAGTAATAAGCTTAAACAATATATATATTTGATAGATGTTTCCGTTTTATATGTGATAAAGTCAGAACTGAATTCAAAATTCAATTTAAAGAAAATGTAAAGAAATATGAGCTGTATCCGATTTATAGAGAGCTAAATTTTGTATTAGGTGCAAACGATTATCTTAATTCTGATGTCCCATTCGATCAGATTAAATGGATAATGAAAGCTCGTGCTGGAGTATTGAATTTAAGCCATCGGCCAGTTTTTCTCACTGATGAACTAGAAAATTGTGATCTATGTGGTGAATCCATTTTGGATAGGTCTTATCACTATTTGGCTGTTTGTAGTAGGCTTAATGAAATTAGATTGAAATGGCTTGGTAGCCAATGCCTTTCGGCATCTGGCACTTTGGACTTCTGGAATGGTAGACACTGGCCTTCTTTGGCGAATTTCTGTAAATCTTTATATCAATACAGAATGAACCATGTTTAACATTCATCACGGCTTTTCGCTTGTTTTATTTTATGTTTTTCTTTCCACCATCAACTAAATGCAGTGTTTTTCTTAAAAGTAGATGATTTTCTATGTTTTCCTCTCATAATAAAGTACAAGATTCTACCGACGGTCTATTGACCATGGTACATGTCTTTATAAATTAATTTTATTTTTAGTTTTCATTTACAAGGAAAGTTTTGTTTTTATATTTTTTTGTTCTATAATATTATATATGTTCTATGTCATTTTGTATATGGATTATGGATTCTTAATAAAGACAAAAAAAATAAAAAATGTAGCACTAGTTTATAGCAGCATATCAGTACAACCATACAAATGAAATATACTGTACATATTAAGGTAGTAAACAAAAGTTCTCTAAATGTAAGTTTTGCAAAATCACAATAACTCAAAGAAATAAACAGAAAAAAGTTAGCTTCCAAACAATAATAATGAGATTAAAATATAATATTTTTTACCTATACATTTATTGCAGATGTCACACACCGTTCGGGTAAAAATGTAAATACTTAATAAAGTGTTTTATGTATTAAGGAGTATAATATACTATATAAATAAACTGCGGTACTTTTTCCACTGTTTTACCTACTAAAGGAATATTTACAAAAGGAACTACTAAATTACAATTAACCTCTCGTAATATACTGAAATTTAGAATAAGTTTTCCAAAAGAGAGGATCTCAGTTTAAATATATTTTTCAAATAATTATAAATTCTAAACATATTTTGGTTGCTGAAATTATTGATTAAAGACAAAAGTTCTACATTAGGATTATTTGTTCTTACAATGTGAAGAGGCTGTCTAAATGCTTCATATGCGGGACAATCTATAAATATATGGATCAAAGTCTCTGGTTCGTTATGATTGCATATAGAACAAGTATTTTTAGGTTTTATTATATGTATTTCGTTGTTTATTTTAAATTTATAAATATAAGGTTCTGACAGTCTTATTTCAGAGAAAACCCTTATAACCCGGAAGGGAATAGTCTTATTTAAATATTGCTGAACAGTGTTATTTATTAGGTTTGAGCTTCCCCAAAATATATTATATAGATTTCTAAATGCTTTATTTAAGTCAGTTGCAATCAGGTGTTGCTTATATCTTTCTAGAATTATTTTGACATTGGTCTTAAGGGATAAACATTGCAAACCCCCTAAATCTTCCAAATTTACTTCCTTTAAACACTCAACCACTTGCAAATACCAATTATATCTTACAATATTTGGGTAATCTGTACTTAAGACGATCAACCTTTGTAAACAATTTTAACATAATTATTGTCATTTAAACAGCCAATTTTGTGTAGCCAGCCTAACGTTTGTTTTAGAATTTGGAACTTTAAATGAATTTGTTCAGTTTCCAGGCGTATTAAATGATTAGGAGAGTACCTCTGGGCAGACATAATAGGCGTTTGAAAAAATTTACTTGAATTTTTTCTACTTGATCCATATGCCTTCAACTCCAAACAGGGGCACATTAGAGTAAACAATTTTTCACTAAGCTTTGATACAAGTAGATTTTCGATTGCCAACTTGGAGTTACCATAGAGAGGATTCCAATCACACTTCCTACTGCTACATTTGCTTTTGCCATTGCTTTCTTACTCGCTTCATTGAATAGTCCTGATCTACTGAAAGTTATACCTAAATATTCAAATTCCTTGACAATTTCTATGCTTTCACTACCATAGTAAAATTTTCTGTTTTTTGGGCTCACGGCCATGACCTAGTTTTAAAATTTTTGTTTTTTTAACATTTACTGTAAGTCTGTTATTTTATAATATAATTGCAGTAAATCTAATTTTTGTTTAATATCCGTGTAACAATCTCCTAATATTAGCAGATCGTCGGCGAAGCTAAGAATACCTATCTCATCAGATCCATTAATTCCAATGCTAATGCACCATTATTCTTGAAAAAGATATCTATATCGCATATGAATAGGTTGAATAATAAAGAACTTATATTTTCACCTTGAATAATTCCTTTAGAGATATTAAACGCTGAAGTCATAGTAGAACTGATTTAATTTTCACTGTAGCCAAAGAATACAATTTACGAATTAGTCTAAACAGTTTACCACTCAAGCGAAAACTCATTAATTTGGACCACAACAGTGAATGATCGAGGCTGTCAAACGCTTGTTTAAAGTCTACAAATAGCACATATAATTGTCTCTTGCGTAAGCCGTAATGTATCTGAATAATAGAATTAAAGATAAATATGTTGTGTAAACAACCTGTATGTTTTCTGAAGCCGTTTTGACTGTCAGGAAGCAAATTTAGATTAACACACCAATCCTCTAGACGAGAGAGCAATATTCGCGTAAACAACTTGGCAATACAATTTACCAGCCCTATACCTCTGTAATTTTCTGGAGCCGATTTATCCCCCTTTTTAAATAACATGATCATAATTATTTCAGACCAACGCTTTGGAATATTTTCACTTTCTAATATTTTATTAAAAAAGGATTCTAAGTATAACAACCAGTTGGAGGGTAGGTTTTTATAGAAATCATTATTGATCATATCCAAACCGGGAGTTTTCCCAGTCTTGCATTTCCTTAGGGCGGACAGTATTTCTTTATCACTAATATATTTGTCAAGAGAGGGGTCGCATGTATCAAATAAAGAACTTTTAACTAATGAGACATTGCCATATCGTTCACATAAAAACCGCTCCCAAACATCAATATTTATTGGATTAATATTAAGCTTTTATTTCTTTTTAATTTATTAATTTTGGCCAAAATACCTTAATATTTGCACATTCGAATAGCTGTTTGGATACTAAATTGCTGTATTCTAATTTCTTACATTTCAGAAAATTCTTGTAATTATTTTTATTAGTTATATACAAACGTAACAATTTGGGATCCATATTTTTCATTTTCATTTTTGTGTAAGACTTTTTAACTAAGATTTTTTTAGCATAACAGTCCGAATCAAATCATGGTTTAGGAAATTTATATTCAGTATTATCAGTTTCAACAATTATTTTCACCATGTTCAATTCATTAGCCCCCTCAGTTATACTATTGATTAAGTTATTATTTAAGTCATCTACAGAACTGCTTTCAAAATTCATTAACTCTAAATAAGAAAGCGAAAGCTCTGAATTCCAATATGAAGAATTATAACATGTGTTGCGTTTTTGGGCCGATAGCAATTTACTGGCTTACAATAAAGATTTAAAGGTTTCAGACACTGTCACTACCTCGGATCACTTTCCATTAAATTTGCAATTAATAATTAATAACCCTTCTTCCTATGGTGAAAAAAACTTCTTCATAAAATTTAAAGTTATCCATTTTTTTTTAAATATATTTTATTTATAGCATTACAAAAAAGCTTGGAATTAATTTTTATATCAATTACAAAGCGATCACTTCCTAAATTTTCGTCTATTATATTCCAGTTTATAAGACTCCCCATTAGCCACAGAATTCAATTTCTTTTAACACTTATTTCAATTTCAGTTAAAAGAAACAGTATATATGAATAGAAAGAAAGAGAGATATGAAATAAATACTTCAGTGTTATTGAAAGAAATTCATTTAAATAATAACAATACACAGAAGAAAAAGGAAAAAAGTAAATAAGTAAAGTAAAATAAGAAAAATATAGAAATTCCTCTAGTGTTATATAAATGGGGAAATAACACAAGATAAATGAAAATATCACGACTTTGGAATTGGAAACTGACAATTAGTTAATTAATGCACATGTATGTAGGTTATACACTGTTGAATATAATGTATTATATAAGATACTAAAAATTAAAACTTCGAAGAAAAATTGAGAACTGTTATATTAGATAGACTCTTTTAGGAGATAGTACACTGAACCTGAAAGATTATTGTGCCTCCCGGAGCCTTCTCAATGCACTGCCGGCCTCCGAGCTACAGACAACACTGCCAGCCACCAGAAGTGAGTGTAGAGGGAATGTTAGATACGTAGTGGGAGTGGTTTCTTTATTCACTGCATTCTAGAAGTGTCAGTATCACCTAGAGTTTCACTGTACATTGAATAAGTTGATTAAAGGGTGCAGTGGGGTACTGTGAGTGACCCTGAAGGTAATGAGCTGGAGCTAGTGTGTGATGCTCTGGAGGCAGTCATTGAGTTGGACGTAATGATAACATAAATAATGTTGATCAATGCTAAGATTTTTACAATTATTTATTGAACACAACTCACTAAATAAGGACTATACTAGAAGCGATAAGAGAGTAATATGACAGAGTAACGGCGGTAGTTAAAATATAAGTTGTTGACTCGAAGGTTTGCTCTACAGCAAACATGGTGTATGAATACTGCCCCTTTTTATCCTGGATAATTTTTCCCTTCTTCGGATGCCAAAGGAGTATAGTTCAGCTTACCGTTTTGTTGTGGGACGTTAATTTCCTGTGAATAACTTGAGTATTAGCAATATACGATAAAGAGTTACTCACAACTATCTCTGCAGGTCCGATGTGTACTGTATGAGGATTGTCAGGAAATGTTCTTGTTGTTAGGTTGGGATGCCCTCAGGGATGCCAACATTCCTGAAGAAGTGACTATTGGTAATTACAATATGAGAATCGCAATGAGAGTAACTCGCGTACGAGTATGTGTTGTACCCAGATTTTTTCAAAATTGATCAGCTTAAAGTATATTCCAAATAATAGCCATAATAGTTTACAAAGTTGATGTCATTATTTACGGTCCTTGAAAAGCAAAGGAACATGTATTATAACAGTCTGGTAAATAGTGAAAATTATTAACTTAATCTACAAACGAAATACTTATCACCTTATCTGTATATATGTATACAAATCTCCAAATTCTTTATTATGTTTTCACAAAAAAGTGAAAAGAGGCATTATGTCTGAGACAGATAGAAAAATGATTACATATTTGCGTACGGTGATGAAGAGCTATTTGAGGGTGGTACATCCACTTGATGACGATGGTGGTATGATGATGCATGAAGGAGGAGGAGGTGAAGGCCGTATGAGAAGGAGAGCTTGGTGCAGTTTGGTCGCCTGCCAGAAGTCACCAAGTGTTGATAAACTGAGTTCTGGTTATCTTCCAAAACTGATAACTCTGGTGAATAGCAAAACTCTTTATATCATCTTTCTTAATAATGTAATCTCAAATAAGATACTAATTTTTTTGTTAGCTTTAGTTTAAATGAACTTGGAATATAAAAAAAGAAATACAAAACAAAATAAAATACAAATGTTGCCTACGAACAGAGAAATAATATGAATGTATATATGTGTGTGTGTGTGTGTGTGTGTGTGTGTGTGTGTGTGTGTGTGTGTGTGTGTGTGTGTAAGTATAAATTGTCAGGATGGAAAAGAAAGGAGAAAAATAAAATAAAGAAAGAAGTTTAATAAAAATAACTGAACATCGAGTAGTTCGTTTTTCCAGTACATTACCTGCATAAAGGCGGTGAAACAATCAGGACTGGGAATATAGCTCCGTAGAGCACCCTTTATCTTGTCACCGAGCTCTAACTGGAGAGGCCAGAATTCCATTCAATGTCTCCCTTGAATAAAGAACTAATGTTCCCCTCCAGAGTTCTCCAAACTATTCTCTGATTTTTAATAAATATTACAGTCTTCTTACAATATTATTTTTATATATACTAAAATAGTTTATAGTGATATCAAATATTTTCATTATATATTAACAATATATTAGAACTCTCTCTTTAAAACTGTCATATCAGTCTGTTAGAGTTTAATGCAATTTTCTGACAAACATTTCTACAATATTTTAACCTCACAGGATCAGTCGTTATAATCTGTAAACTAGGTCAAATTTGAACTTGTGAGTTATTTGTTTTCGATCTCTGTTTAAATGCATAATCGGACAATTTCATAATAGTGAACGGTACTTTTGATGTTGTCAATAAAGTTAATAGCTTTCTCCATTACACTAAAACTAATTTCATCAAAATATTTTAAAGATTTTTTTCTGTAGTAGCTGATCTTAGTTTTCTTTACAGTGGTCAGTTCCGAATTTCATGAAGTCCGTAAAATTACATGCCATATAAGACTACTGGTGCCCCATTGTTTCAAAATTACAGCACAATCTCACTGGGCACTTTTGACTTAAGAAATCACGTACGACGAGAGGGGCAGACTAGGATAAGCTGGGCAGGTTCTGTCACGAAGAAGACAAAACAGTACTGCAACTGTCAGTGTGAAGGGCTTGCGTGGCTGAGAGTTTGCCTCTTCGGGGAGGAAAATTAACACCTTCAAGATTTACCCAAGAGTCTCTCTCCAGACACCGAATTAAACAGAGAGATTTGGAGAGGTCCATAATCGTCCCATAGGCTTGCTATCAACCACATACAGATACTAGTCTAATCTACACACCATAAAAGTCAAAGCCCAAAGGAATTTCTGGATATGTGGTAACAGATATGTCATTGATGTTCCTGTCATGTCATAGGACACATAATGTCTGGCTTCCAGAACCGCACAGCTTCTCAGGATTCAGCCTTCCGAATGTATTTGCTGGAATATCGCCAGTCTTTAAAATGTCTACTATACTGGGAACTGCTGTTATTCTTGGACTGCGCTCAGTTATCTTGTTGAAACCCTTCTCTTGGCATTGCGGTTTTTAAAGTGGATATTTCTAACCTTTGGCAATCGTTTCTCATATTCCTTTTCTAAGTTTGTGCCCTGGAGAAGAAACCATTTCTTCTAGTGTGATGGAGATTTTTTACTGTTAGAAGTTTAAGAGTACTTGACCATTGCAGATTGTCTGGAGCCAAGTTGTTGCTCTTGAATCACTCTCTACATCTTAGATGGACCAACGCTGGGATGTACTTCCAAATGTAAACGAGCTTTTTATTTTTCCATTTTAGGGAACTCCCTAATAACAATTAATAAGAAACGTCAGACTTAATTGCACCCAACGCTTTTAAAAAACAACTTTATTTTTCCCAGGAAACCAGTTAAATAATTTCTCTCCAGCTAAATGAAAATTGAATGCATCAAATTAGTATTCAATATATTTAAAGTATGATTCAAAAGTTCAATTGCCGATGATAAATTGGAAATTAGCCAATGTTATGGGGCTCATGTACCGTAGTATACAATTTACAGATAGATGGATTGCTAAACTACAAGGCGTGGCGATGTTGGGACAGATAGCGCAGTAACTCTGGGTTCAGCTTGGTCCCAATGCTTTCACAGATTCCTGCTTCTTTCAATGTATATTGATTCTCTTCATACTGTCCAAAAATAATAGGCTACCTGGTCATCGAGATATACCATTTCCACAAGAGAAATATGTGGATGTTTTGTACTGCAACCGAGTCATGTATATGTGTCCTGTTTAGTCATTTTTTTTAAAGGAATTTCCCTATTTTTAAGGCTTCTCCAGATCAAAAACCATAACGGCCTGAAAAGTTTTAGAAAGCAAAAATATCTATAAAAATCAATAACTAAAAAAAATAAAAATTCTAAAAAATGTAACCACTTTAATAAAAACTATCACAGTATTGAATGAAATATATTAACATTTTATATGAAAAAAAAAAAAATATCTCTTTTAAAAAAGCCAACTCTAAAAATAACAAACTAGAAATATCTAAAAATAATAGTTGAGAGAGAAAAATATATTAAATTTATGAAAAATATATTAAATATTGATTATTATATATTTCGGCCATCACACTGTCTCACCAGTGTTGAACATCAGTACCCCCTTCAGTATTGTCGCACCACTGCCAGTCATGATTTCACTTATGATGTTCCTCCATTTTTGCCCACCTTTTTTCCCATTTGCCTGCCGCTTTCCATACCAGAATGGCCCCTTTATAATTCCTCTTATTATTAGTAGTAGGAAGGATTGTAATCCTATCAAATTTTCGATATCGAGTTTTAACCGGAAATATCCGTTTTGGGGTGGGTTTACATTTTTTTCCTTGAGATTTAATTTGAGCTCCCAATTTTCTATATTCCACGCCAACTTCCTAGTCAAATTTGATATCTTCTTCACCTTAAGCTGCCAGAACTTAGATATCTGCAAAAAGTACATCCATTATATGAATTATTTTATTGATCACGTCACAATTCTATTTTATTACTTTATCATTTTTTTAAAATAGATGAAAAATAATAAAATGATAAAAGTTAAATAAACTGCTATAACGAGATATTTTCAAATATATTGGAAAAGTAAACGAAAAAGTTTAGTAGAATAAATCGTATTTGAGGAACAATTTCTTTCAAAGTTTTGCTTAAACGGAAAGGGCACGTTTTCATCTGGCGCCCCTTCCACCATTACTAGCTCTGTTCGGCCCCCTCTCCGTCTCATCTAGTATGAATTATGGTGATGCGATTTTCCGGTAAATTGAGTAATACGGAGTGATTAATGGTGTGAATTTCTGTGTGTGTGGTGTGGGGGAGTCTCCCTCACTTCGCTGCCAATAGAGGGCACTCCCTGCGCAAAACACCAGCATCCTAGTTCTGTTTCAATATTTAACATTGATCATAAAATTATCATATTTATAACAGATTTTTTTCCATCGCACTTTATCACTAGCCACTTTATTGCCAGATTTTGTTCATCCCCCTTTATTTCATCTTAAAATCTTATTATTTTATATAAAGTATTACGTTTTCTATCTTTTAAAAATAACAGCATATTGATAATTCACAAAACCCAAATATTTTAAAGTTCAATGCCATATTTTATCATATCTAATCTTAACCATAATAAAAATTTAAATTTATGAAATTGCTTACAGGCTTGCGAATCAATCAATCAATTTTATGAACTGGTGGCGAAGCTAATCAATCATAAATTTGTCTCGTGTGTTAATAGCTTATTGTTAGAAGAAATAGTATAAAACACTAGAACTTCCTTCTGCTACTTCAGCATGAAAGCCTCTCCCAAACCTACTGCGGAGTAAATTTTCATTAAGTATGGCAAGCAGATCTCCCTCTTTAAACTGTACATTAAACATCAATTATTGTCAAATTACTTCATGCGCACTGTATTTACTTCATAATTTGTAATCAATGGAGTTACTTGTAACTATGTCGTAATGTATTGTGCAAACTGAATGGCCGACAACCATGCTACTGAATGTCCAATTTTCTAATTTTAGTTTTCTTTCGATCCTGAAGGTGAGAAATCCAAGGTAAATGAAGAACATTTGGCCTCGTAAATAAATAAAAACCACAGATTTATTATTTTGAAACTTTAATTATTTTAGTGTTTATAAAACCATTGTAAGAAAAATTATTAAAATCTATAATAAGTAAATAGAGAAACAAATATAGTGAATGAGTAAGAGGCGGAGTTCTTGTAAAACTGATTATTATTATTATTATTCAAGAAAGGGTAGGGCGAAACCCTACGCTATCCAAAGCCTCCCTGGACCCATATAGCTACCCCAAAAGAATAACAACTACCGGGTCTGGAACAAATGTCCAGTCCCGGGTTTTACCAATCTAAATTTTACCACAGACCAAACAAATCGGACCAAAACCTTAAAAGGACATAGCTTAAGGTCTTCTACCGATATCCTCTTTCGGCCAAAGGTCCCAAACCTAATCTTCTTACAGTCCAAACAATCCGTCATAAGATGTATGGGTAATCCGCTGTCTCACAGACTCTACAAAAGGGGTCAGGCATGAGGCCCTTCGTATAGAGATGTCTCCTTAAGCCACAATACCCAATGAGGAAGCCAACCAGATGCCTGAGAGAGGTCCGTGAAAGGCACAGGATCCCCTCACTCAAAGCCCCGTCCGGACCCCCAATGAGCATCAAACTGATACAGCATTTAATAATTCTGTTGAATTATTAAAAGTACGGTCTCAAATAACTTGGTGTCCAAAGTTCAAATCAATCTAGTGTTTCTCAACCACCAACCCAAACAAATCGAACGCCAGATCAATAGGCTAATTTACTTTACTAACATCTTTCTAAACTTCATCCTCTTTACAAATGGAAACAAAATTACGTTTAAATGACAATTTATTCCCAAAGTAGTTCTGGAATGAAATTTGAACCCTCCATCAGGTAGAGCCAGCCTTAGACCGCGATTGTAAAGAAAGGCGTATGATTTTTAATAAAAAAATAAAGTATTAAAAAGAGTTTCGATGACATAATAAAATTTCGAAGCAGCAAGAATGTATTTAACATATTGATGTAAAAAATTAATTGTCAGTTACATTATTCTGGTTTATAAAATAACCTGCATAATGTAAATCATTTATTTAGTTTATGTAAGTAATTACAGTACAGTTTGATGCATGAATGATCACTATTTAGATTAGTTAGTTAAAATGAAGTTTGGAATATAATCAGTGGGTTTAGTGAGCGGCCGGCGGTGGAGGAACAAGTGGCCTGGTGTGCACGTCCACATTGCGCTGTACAGTTCGGTACGCGTATTCACTTTCCTTGTGGCTTAGTTTTGCAGCAATCCTACAAGTTAGCCAGTCCAAGCGAAGAGATACAGTCCTCTGGTTCTTGTTGTGACCGTATTCGGTGACACTTAACTGGCCGCCGGAAGAGTTACAGTTTAAATTATTTAAGTATAAAGTGAAGTTAGCTAAGGGACTTAGTTGCGGTGGACTGAGGCGGCGGTACATCTTTTGAGCTCAAATATGTATCATGTAAGTACTTTTATGTGTGCTTATATAAACTCTAATATGTCCTTAGTTGATGACAAGGGGCGTTGATAATATAAATTAATCACTCCATACTGCTTCTCAATAATTTGATCTAGCAGAACTACTTGATGGTAGATTTATTTATTTATTTTACGGGTTATACCGGTATTAGGTAAAATGTCTTGGAAAGTTTCCTTTGATCTGTTCAGATATATTGCGTCTTTTACCCCCCTCACTCGTCCATCATCATTGGTCCATGCATGATTTAATGATCCTCCAATATGAATGGCAAAAGAGGAACAGAATTTAATTGGCTTAAAATTTAATGTCTATATTTACCTTTTACTTTCTTTTAAAGCTGCATATTTTTTTATATTTAAAGAAAATAATATTAAGGAAAATATTTCAAGTTTAATGCCTATGCTGCTCTAATTGTGACTAGTGATTGATATTGCTAACCAATTTCTCATGCCTCTAGAAATTATTTAATACATTAACAAGAGTTCACTACCTTAAATTTCAGTTGCGAAATCATTTCTGGTGCTACTGTTATTATTATAACTGATTTGAAATGCTTCATCTGTAAATGTAAATAGTGTAACTGTGTCTAACAGTAAATTAACTCATCGCTGTCGAATATTTAAGAGTGCGTTTTCAAAAACCGGCTGTTCGAATTTCAAATAAACTTGTGTTGATCAGATTGATGGCCAGATTAAAAGAATTACTTAGTGAATTCTAGTCAACTATTTCAATTCAGAAAACTAAACTAAAGTAGTGCCACAAATAGACATAAACCATTTCTGGATTCTCTTAGTTCTTGAGCCAAATAAAAGAAACATTTGTAGGACAAATTTAGCGGGACAAACTTACAGAATGTTTGTTAGGAATCGGCACCAAAATTTGTATGGCAACTTTACTCTATCTACTAAATCACTTCCCTAACTATCCAAACACTTCCCGACCTGGATTCTGATCACTCTGCAGTATTACTTACTCAATCTAATTTCAATCTTTACGCAAACACAAAATACCCTAGATTAATTGACATTTCCTTGAAGAGTTCTGATGAAGTTGACAAGACAGTACAAGCATTTACAACACTAACCCAAACAGAAATATATAAATCACAGCCTAGACACAATCATCAACACACGCCACGAACAGCTACTTCACCTCACCATATTACCTCACCATATTAGACTGCCGTTGCGCGAAAAGCGGACTCTAAGAAAACACTGAACTAAACATCTAAATTCTAAAAGACAAGAACAATACTTACAATCCCTTAGCACCAAAGATAACAGTTTATGGAGGACGACAAAACGTATTTTACACTACGTATCTGTCACATCACCTTTAAGGAACGACAGTGGAAACTGGACAAGAACAAGAACCACAGCATCAATTTGGCTTCAGACAACAGCACTCTACTATTCATCAAATACAAAGAGTCACAACACACATTGCTAACGATCTCGAATCCAAACAGATATGTACAGACATTTTCCTAGATGTTTCACAAGCCTTTGATAAAGCATGGCACCCGGGATTGCTCGTCAAAGTAAAGAGAATTCTACCTTTCATTTATTACCTTTTGCTAAAATCTTATCTTGAGGACAGATTCTTCAGGGTTAGGGTAAATACAGTTACCTCTGACATTCATCCCATTGAGGCTGGAGTCCCGCAGGGGAATGTTCTGGGACCACTATTATATAATATTTACATATTACGACATACCTGAACATCCAAATATTGTTACTGCGACCTATGCGGATGACACAGCACTACTTGTTACCAACACAGACATAATAACTAACAAATTAATACTGGAGCAGCATTTGACTAACTTGCATAACTAACTCACATGGAAAAGTAAACTCAATATAAACAAAACAAAAACAGTACATTTTACTCTAGAAAAGACGGAAGATATACCTGTGAAATATAATAACGAACCATTACCGTTAATTAACTCAGTAAAATACGAGGCATGTCCAGTAAGTAAGTGTACTGAATTTTTGTAGGTTACAAAAATTTTTATTTGAACAAAAAAATTACCTGGTTACATTAGTACATATGTAAGCTATTTTTCGACATAGTCACCATTCCTCTCAATGCAGGTGGTGAACCGGGGTATTAATTCTTTGATGCCTTCCTCGAAGTAGTTTCCCGCCAACCCCTTCGTCCACTTCTCCACCTCCCCTTCACCTCCTCGTCGGTTGAAAATCATTTTCCACCCATGTGCAGCTTCAGGGAGGTAAAGAGATAGTAATCTGAAGGTGCTAGGTCAGGGGAATGCGCGGGATGGTTCAGGACATCCCATTTAAACGAGGCAAGCAGTGTGTGGTCTGGCATTGTCGTGCAGCAGGCAGACTCCCTTTGTCAGCATGCCTCTCCTTTTGTTCTGAATCGCCCTCCGCAATTTTTTTTGGGTCTCATAGTACTTGCAGAGTTGATGGACTCCCCTTGAGGCATATATTCAATTAAAATTATGCCTTGACAGTCCCAAAACACGGATGCCATGAAACAATACAACAAGCAACACATCGACTGTACACTAAGTATCATGTCAAACTGAACGGTCATACAAATCTTCACATCAACAATTTACAAACAACTCTAGTTCCAGAAAGAAGACTAAAACGGAGATGGCCACAAGAATTGTTACATCCACCGTAGACAACTTCACTGACAGACCTCACTGAACGACATTATGAACTAGAATAATAATTACATTCACACCCATACATTCATTTCACTTCACATTTCTTTTCTTTATTTCATAAACAAATCCCTCCAACAGGGCCATCATTAGATGGGGTACCCGTCAGTTCATTATCATACAGATAACAGCATTACAGGCAAAATACATTTAGTGTTGGTACTGTATTACAATTAAAAAAAAAAAGAGCGAATCAGATTGTAAGAAATCAATCAGATGATAAAAAGTATTTGGAGAAAGTGTAATAGTTTCAATCACAAAACTTTCAACTTCAAAAAAAAATGTTGTTATTAATATTTTAATTATAAGAATGTGACGTGAAACATTCACGCAATATATATTACTTACTGTAATTTATATTGAATTTACCAAGTTCCTTTAAAATTGCTAAATTTAACTGACTTCAATACTGTATGTATAGCTGGGTGAACCTAAACTAAGATTGACAGTCGAGGGAGAATGAGCTTCCAGCTCCTCCCCCCCACTCCCCTCTGAAATCGATTTACTCGGAAAAAATGTTTCAAACAAAAGTGATAGAACTATCAATGTGTCTGTAGTTTGTAGATTCTAAGAAAATTGCAGTAAACTGAAAAAAAACGTTCACTAAAGTACCACTCCATAGTTTAGCAGCACATTTAATTGTTAGTTACATTATGTAGGTGATGCGGGGTCATAAAATGTGTAGAAATGGCACTTTAGAAGAAAGCCAAATGTCATCACTTCCCCAAAAACCTATGGATATGAATTTTCCAGCAGGCATGTTTCAAAAAATTTTGTACCTCTTGATATGTGTAGTTGATACTTCGTGTTTAAAGGAAATCATTGGAGTCGTTCTCGAGAGATTCGCGAACAACGAAAACATCAAAAATCCATTCAATAAACTGGTTCTTCCAGTTTGAATTTTGATTAAAACCTTATTGTCGGGTACCCTATCAAGTTTTTGATATATCTGCAACTCTACCGATTTTAGTTATGCAGAGCGCGCACAAACACGCCCACGTACACAGTCCCATTTCTAAAAACCACTTTTCGACAGTCAACAACCTCAAAAACTGTTATTTCAGATGAAAACTCGAAATGAAAAATAGGAACAAGATCGTGCTGTTTCCTCTATCAATAGTGGAATGTCAACATTGATCAATTAGTTAAACGAGACTTCAGTCTGTCACATTGTGAGCGTAAACTTCATATCGGATGATAAGGGGGTACCTTCATGGAATAAGTTTTGAGCTCCTGTGAGTTTTCTTTTTGGAATATTTCGATCGCAAGCTCAAACCCACTCCAAAACACCATTCGCTAAAAAGTAAATTGCATAAATCCTGTGAAATCTTAATTTCGAACATTTAACACACTACAAAATGTTTTCTTCCGGCGGACCAAGGGCAAGTAGCCAATAGCATGATGCCTATCCTTCAACCCAACTGATCACTCTATCTATTCAGCATAGTGTTCCTAATTACGTTATTATTAGGAAACTGGGGGCTTCACTAAACTGGGGGTCTGTTGAGTAATTGATATGTGAATATGGAACGTAAACACCGTCAGAATATGAAACATTTATTTCCCATTTTTATTTGGAAGCGATGAGAAGTAATCATCCCAAGCTATAGCAAATAGGATACTACATGCTTCCACATACTACAATCTTCAGTCAACAAACCTCCCTACAAGATTGTTTTTACTATAGAATGGAAAACCAAGATGAGTGTTCGGGGAAAAATAAGAAGCAAGAATAGAATACACCCAATCAATCTTCTATATATTACATCGGGGTAAAATAATGTGAAAATAACAAAAAATGTAAATGTGATAAATACAGTGATATGTAATTTATGTAATTCCAATATAATTAGCATGATTGTCTTATTACGTTAATAATTATATTTACCAGCGTGCATCAATCATTTCGTCCATTTTGCAATTTTTCTAAATAATCACATTCCTTATGTGTGTTTTAGGGGGGTTGGATAGAAATCAAGGCGATTTATCATTTGCGAGTTTCTAACATTCATGGTATTAGGAGCATTGCATTTGTTTATAAATACGCGATCGCTTCGTCGGCTGTTTTTTCTAACCATCAATCTTATATCTGATATTTGTTTTCAACTGGATTAATACAATTTAATTGCCTCTTATTGGGAGATGTTTTCTTAGAGAATTTTAATAATATCGGCTCTTTTCATAAAGCGCATACATAAGAAAGTTAGTAAATTATGAATGCAATACAAAATAAATAAAATTATTCAAATTTATAAAATTGTTCAAAATAAATAGTATTAAAATGATCCAATATATGATATTACAATAAAATTTAGAGTTGATATGTAGCTGTCGTACAGTTCAGACCTGTTACTTTTGCTCTGTGATTTTTATCAGTTTTAATATGGTTCTAGAAGTTTTTTTGGCTCTGTTTTTTGTGGATGTGTGTTGCAATACATACTTTTTAACCGTGTGAAGTTTCGAGGATTTGTACAGAGTAGTATTTCCACAATTAAGGATATATTACTAAAAATTAACAAGAATACTACAGCTACTTCATTATTAAACTATTGGCTTTTGAGGAAGGGGAACAGCCTACTCGCCTGCTAGTAAACAAGATTGTGTAAGGGTGTTGTGAGGAGATGTTGGTTGTTGATGATGATAGATAAACACCTTAAGATTGGTTTAAGATATATAATTGATATGTGTATATATATAACTGACTGCCAGGGACTTTACACTTTAGAATTTAGAACTGAACTGAACTGACAGACTGACGTGGCTAAATGATATGTACGGAGTGTGAATCAACAGAATGATGTCTGATGTGTAAGACTGAATTGAACAAATAGAATGATCTTGACTGTCTCTCTCTCTCATATATATATCCACTGGCCGAACCTCTCCTCTCTGTGCGAGAGGGGCTGTTTCTCTCCGCTAGAGTGGATGAGTGGTGGGGGTTCACTACCCCTACATCATCCCCCCTCCTGAAGTAATTTTTCGTTTGCGAAAAATTAGCGTTGGTAGCTTGGCTAAAATGATGATGTTGATGCTGCTGAATTTGTAGCATATGTGGCTAGTGATATGGGACTAGCATGCTGTTTTTATGAGAGCCAGTGTTGTCATGTCTGTCATAGAAAATTTAAAATTTGGAGCAGTCTTTGGCAGTAATTTAAATATGTACATTGAAAGAACAATATTTACATGGTTGGTCATTAACATAATTTGAGAAAAAACTAATGATTTCAATACATGATATTGGATTAGCATTTTTGGTTTTAGAAATATTAAGAGATCCATTAATTATTTACATGTGTAATCCATTAATTATTTACATTTGTAATCCAGCCATTGAAAATTTAAAATTATTTACATTTGTGAAAATTGGCTCATGAAAATTATATAAATAAATAAATAATAAATAAATAAAGCCTTTATTCCAAAAAAAATTAGCATACAAAACATTAAAATATTTTCTCCTCTTTTTTTTATTATTAGATAGTAGATGAAATAAACTAAATAAATCAAATACATATTCAAATATTCTTTAATAATAACTAATTAAATTAATTATTTTTCGGAATTAGGCCCACATCTGGGCAAAGGCCTCTCCCAAATCTCTCCACTTCGTTTTGTCTCTCGCACTAGAGGTCCAGTTAGATCCAACGAATTTTTGAATTTCGTCACTCCATCTTATATAATGCCGGCCTCTATTCCTTTTCTTTTCCAATGGCCACCATTCAGTAGCGCTGTTTGTCCATGAGTTTCTAGCTCGAGCCACGTGTCCCGCCCAATTCCACTTGAATTTTTTGCGATTTGCACCACTTGCAAGAAGTTAGCCTTTTTCTGAATCTCAGTATTTCTAATTTTATCTTTTCTTTTAATATTCAGAATACTTCTTTCCATGGCTCTCTGCGTGGTTCTTAGCTGCTGCTCATTTCTTCTAGTCATGGACCAAGTCTGCGCCCCGTAAAGGAGGCAGGGAATGATACAGGCATTAAAAACATTCCTCTTGATAGTCATGTTCAGGTTAGATTTAAAAATGTGCTTCAGGGACCAATACTTTTTCCAACTAATAGAAATCCTCCGATTAATTTCCTCTGTAGTTTTATTTCTAAAGGAGATCAGTTGTCCTAGATACACTGCACTTTCTACCCAGTCCATTTTCTCTCCATTTATAACAAAACATTTCCCTGGCCCATTTGACATTAGTTTTGTTTTTTCGGCATTTATCTTCAACCCCGCTTTCCCTGCTTGGTCTGCAAGTTCCTTAATCATACAGAAGAGTTCGTCAACTGAAGAAGCGAAAAGGCAAATGTCATCTGCGAACCTCAAATGGTTCAACTTGCTTCCACTGATATTTGTGCCCACCTTTTCCCAATTTAATCCTCAAAAAACTTGCTCTAGGACAGCATTGAATATGTTGGGGGATACTGGGTCTCCTTGTCTAACACCTCTAGCCAATCTAAAAGTAGGACCAGATCTATCCATCACTACTTGTGCTCTAAATCTTTGTACATATTGTAGATAATTCTGACCCATTTTGGATGCACCCCTTGATTTAGCAAGGTTCGATAAAGAAAATCATGGCTAACACTATCAAAAGCTTTTTCAAAGTCGATTAAAGCGACTTTGTAGTGATATTATACTCCTTGGCCTTTTCCAGTACCTGATTTATTACTTGTAGATGGTCTATAGTCGAATAGCCAGAACGGAACCCCACTTGTTCTATTGGTTGGTTATCATTTAGTACTGTTATTATTCTATTCTTTAAAATCATCATAAAAAGTTTGCAAAAATTCGAAATTAAACTAATTGGTCGAAAGTTGTTTAAATCTTGGGTACTTCCTTTCTTATGAATGAGTATAATATTAATTTTATTCCACTGCTCCGGTGTTTTTTCGGTAGACAGAATTTTATTAAACAATAAAGTTAGCGATTTGAGAATATATGGTGCAGTTAACTTTATGATTTCATTCGTTATACCATCACTGCCTGGGGTTTTTTCCTTTTTCCACCTCTTAATATTAGCTGGAATCTCCTCTTCTAAGAAGTCATCTATTCTCTCTTCATTGTCCACTGTCTCACTTAACCAATCACAAACTTGATTCTCGCAACTGGAATATAACTTTTTGTAAAAGGATGTTGCATTTTCAACAATCTGGTTGCGATCCAGAATTACAATTCCCTTATCATTCTGAACCCCCGTTATCCACTTCTTATCCGGAAAAAGAGCCTTCTTAACTTTCTTCGTTGAATTTGCTTCTTCTAAAATTTCTCGAACTATCCCTTCGTTATATTTCTCTATATCTCGCCTTATATTATACCTTGTTAATTTACAGATTAAATTAGTTTCGATTCTTTCTTCAGCCGTTTTTTCCTTCTTCCTTCTCATCTTATCTCTTCTTTGTATCATTTCTAATGTTTCTTTGGTTAGCTTCATTTTCCCTTTACTACGTGTACCCGATTGATTATTTATAAATGCCTTAATATCGCTCATTATACTATTATATATTGTTTGCACATCCATTTCGTTTGTTAAATTTAAAATGTTTGGGAAATTATGCATTTCTATTTTAATATTTTCTTCTGTCAAATTTCTTTGTATTCCCAGATCGTTCCTATCTGGATGAGGATTATCTCTAGTCAGCTTAAGAGAACAGGTCACTGCTCGGTGGTCAGATTCGAAGCCTAATTTATTTAAAACTTCAAATTCCTTAATTATACCTAGATCTTGCACGAGGATTCATTTTTATAACTTCCATCTGGTGATTGCCATGTCCATTTCCTTCCTTTCCTTTTTTTATAAAATGAATTGACTATTCTGAGTTGGTGCTGTTGGCAGAAACGTATTAATTTCCATCCTCTCTTGTTACGCCATCCAATACCATAAGGTCCCATCGTTCCCTGTTCTTCTTCCCTTCTCAATCCCACTTGACAATTCCAACCTCCTAAAATAATCAATTTACATCTCGACGTTGCTTCCTCCAGTTTCGCATAAAATCCGTCAATATCTTCTTCAGATGACTGAGATGTAGGGGCGTATATTTGTAATATGCAAAGTGTTCTACGACTACCGAAGTTCATACTTAAAATAGCTATTCTATCCATTGTAGAATCAAAATAGTTAATATTCTTCTTAAGATGTTTTTTAACCATGAAACCTACTCCATTTATACCTCTAGTAACACCTTTGTAGTAAAAAATATATCCGCTCTGTCTTTCAATTATATTTTCATTACATCTTCTAATTTCTGATGATCCAAGTATATCTAAGTGTGTTTCCTGTAGAGCCTGTTCTAGTTCTATAAGACGATCCTCTGTGGATAGAGTTCTGACATTAAGTGACCCCAAGTTAATATATAAATTTTTATTTTTAATATTGGGAGGAAATGGTCTGATACTGCCTCGGTGACCAGCCTTTCTGGCAGCTTGATGCTATTAAATTTCCAATCGAATCAAATCCAATTCTGCCGATGTCGGGTTGCCGTGAGAGCCTAATTCCTTCTAATTCCTATTTTTCTTTTATTAAATTTCTTGCGGAGTGAGCAGAGCTTGTACTGCTTTCCGAAGTCGTACGATCTCTGAAAAATGAACCTATATCTTTAGTAGTTACGGTTTTGTTTATCCTTTATTCTCTTAACCCTGTTAGGTTCGCTCCTTTGCTTCTCTTCTTTATCCTTTTTAGGTGTATGGTCTGAAGCTCGCCTCTTTTTCCTTCCATTTTCTTTGTTTTCTCTTACGATTAATTTATCGTATATTATGACAGCGTATTTTCCCTTCTTTCTCTCTTCCATCATCTGTTCCTTTAATTCCTTCCTTTTATCTTTAACTTCTTTGGGAAAGTCCTCTGTTATATAAATTTCCTTATCTTCCAAGTTCCTTTTATTTTTCAAGATCATTTACTTTTTTCCTGTATGTAGTTAGACCGATTAAGATCGGTCTGACTTTACCCTCTTTCTGCATTCCAATCCTTTTAACAAAATCTATTTCCTCTTCTTTTATTTCTACTTTAACACCTTCTCTTAATAAATTTAAAACTTGCTTTTCCAATTCAAAATAGGTGTAGTTTTTAGATTCTTCAATACCGTGAACTACTAAGTTCTTTCTTCTTAACTCCTTCTCAATATTAGCATTTTTCCTATCTCAAATTTCAATTCTTTGTTTTATTTCAGCCCAATTTTCTTCCAATTTGTCTTTAATTTGATTGATTTTCACTTCGAAATCTTCTTTTATTTCATTTTTAAATTTAATTAATAATTCAGTTAATTTTGTTTCGTTCATACTGCAAACAGCTAATTAATTACACTTTCCTTTTATATTTTTAATTTTATTTCAAAAAAAAAAAAAACAAATTTATGTTGATTTCCTACTAAATCAGACGTACTTACTACTGATAAATATACAAAGTGCACTGACCTTGATTATTGGCTACTTAAATAGGTAGGTAAATATAATACTTATCTCTATCCCCACCAAGCCACGCCCACAATCTCACTAGAACTGAACTATTTCTGTTCTAATTTAATAAAAAAAATTAATTTCTCACTTTAATAACTCAATTTGGGACCGATAGAAATTCATAAAATTTGGCTAAGTTATTCAACATATATCGCACTAGTGGTACTGCAAAATTGAATCTGTTTACTTAACTATAACTATGTTTTTACGTAAATTTTTCTTTCACAACAAAAATGATGTTCACTCTATGACGTCTCACGATAAAACTCCATGAAAATTATATACATTTATTCAATTAATTATTTACATTTTGTTCTTATTTTGCCAATTGTTTATGTTATTGGGTTACTTGGTAATTCCATTACTAAGTATCATTTAAGAGTAAGAATTATATTTACAAGGAGTTTTGCTGAAGATGATATTACAAATATTGATTATGTGCATCATGGATTCATTTGGATTTAGATGACAATTCAATTAATGCTGTTTGAAGTTTATTGTTAAACATATTATGAAGAGAGAAAATGAACATTGTTTGTTATACAGCATGTGTTTAGTTTTACAAGATAAGCATCTTTATCATATAATTGACAGATTGCTAAGATTGATCTCATTTTGCAAATATAAATAAGAATTGATTAATAATTATTCATTTACATATATTGAACTTAAATACTAACGTATGTTTAATTTTTGCTGAATTAAGAATTGTTAATTAATATATGGACACAATATTAAAATTTCTAGTGAAATTATGTATATATAGATACAATATTTTTTTTTTTTTTAATAAAATTCTAATGATGTTCTTGGTATAATTACAATATTTTAAACTTGAATAAAAATTCTAATAATATTCTTGATATAAATACAATATTTGAAACTTGAATAAAAATTCTAATAATATTCTTGATATAAATACAATATTTGAAACTTGAATAAAAATTCTAATAATATGCTTGATATAAATACAGTATTTGAAACTTGAATAAAAATTCTAATAATATGCTTGATATTAATACAATATTTGAAACTTGAATAAAAATTCTAATAATATTCTTGATATAAATACAATATTTTAAACTTGAATAAAAATCTAATAATATGCTTGATATAAATACAATATTTTAAAATTGAATAAAACTCTTGATATAAATACAATATTTCAAAATTGAATAAAATTCTAATAATATTCTTGATATAAATACAATATTTTAAAATTGAATAAAACTCTTGATATAAATACAATATTTCAAAATTGAATAAAATTCTAATAATATTCTTGATATAAATACAATATTTCAAAATTGAATAAAATTCTTGATATAAATACAATATTTCAAAATTGAATAAAAATTCTTGATATAAATACAATATTTTAAAATTGAATAAAATTCTTGATATAAATACAATATTTTAAAATTGAATAAAATTCTAATGATGTTCTTGATATAAATACAATATTTTAAAATTGAATAAAACTCTTGATATAAATACAATATTTCAAAATTGAATAAAATTCTAATAATATTCTTGATATAAATACAATATTTTAAAATTGAATAAAACTCTTGATATAAATACAATATTTCAAAATTGAATAAATTCTAATGATTTTCTGAATAAAAATTCTAATAATATTCTTGATATAAATACAATATTTTAAACTTGAATAAAATTCTTGATATAAATACAATATTTTAAAATTGAATAAAATTCTTGATATAAATACAATATTTGAAACTTGAATAAAAATTCTAATGATGTTCTTGATATAAATACATTTTAAAATTGAATAAAATTCTTGATATAAATACAATATCTTAAAATTGAATAAAATTCTAATGATATTCTTGATATAAATACAATATCTTAAACTTGAATAAAAATTCTAATAATATGCTTGATATAAATACAATATTTTAAACTTGACTAATAATATGCTTGATATAAATACAATATTTTAAAATTGAATAAAATTCTAATAATATGCTTGATATAAGTACAATATTGAATAAAAATTCCATTGATATTTTTGGTGAATATAGATGAAAATACATAAGTTTGTATCCTGTTCATAAGATAGAAAAAAATATTTGGTGTATAGATACAATATTTTTAAGATTTGCATAAATATTATTATATAAATAGTTAATAATAGTGATAAGGATAAAAAAGGAAGTTAGTATCCTGGTGAAGAAATACAATTTTTGTATATAGATACCATGCTAATATTGTTTAAACATATATGAATAAGTATGATGATTAAATCAATAGAAGAAAATAGTGTCCTGGTAATAAGATAGAAGAATTAAAATTGAATTCATAAAAATTTTAAATATATCCACTTTTATTTATATTTGTTTCATTTAGTGCATCTATTTAAGATGCAAGGAGCAAGGAATTTGTGGTGTATTATTTAGTGTGTATCATGTTTGTTTTGTGTGTTTGTAGACAAATTAAATTACTTTTTTATTTTTTATTATTTTTTTTGCTGCTTCCAACAAGGGTTGGAGTTGTCATACGATGGCTTATAAATCAAGGTGCAATGATTTAATGTATTTGTTTTAGTTGATTTCTGAATTGACGATGCGATGATTTGGTTTTCTAAATTTGTTTTATGCATTATGTTGTACGAAGAAGGCCTTGATAGAAACGTTTGCTTAATTTATGTAAACTTAATATTAATTTATAAATAATGGACGAAATCGATTTCTTGGAGCAGGAATGCAGGAATGCGCAGCTGGGATACGGCCGGGGCTGGGATACGGCCGGGGTTGGGATAGGGCCGGGATGTGGGTGAGAGCTCATAAATATTTCATTAATATTTCGAAGGTCGATGAATGTCTGCAGATTATGTCGACAGAATTCGAAGTGCTAAAGCTAGATAGATTAAGCGAATATTTGTTAGTGTTAAACAAGTATTATAATAGCGTCATAAAATATATATGAATGTATATGGCCATATGAAAGAAAATTATTTACATGGGGTGTTGATTTTAATTACCCTTCAAAGTACATGTGACAAAGAACAATTAAAAGTGAAAGTAGTAAGTATAATAAACTGGGTTTTTTACCAGGTGCAGAAAAATATCTCCTTTTATTTGTTACTTTTGTTGTTCGGTAATTCCTTGAAGATTAAAATTTCCCGATTGACCTGGGAAAATCCTTTCCTATTCAAGTAAGGTGCTTGTGCCTGGAATTCCTTCCTAATGTTTGTAAGGGGGTATGCTTATTGTTATTTCACCTTTTTGTCGACGTTTTTATTCTATTAAACAAGAAGCAAATCAATGAAATATATCTAAGAAATAAGGGTTTTTACCTGTTTTGTCGGCTTGAGACAATGCTGTGGAAGTTGTATTCAATTTTTATAATTTTTCCAGTATTTTAATCCTGCAATAAAGTTTCGCATTGCACGGTTGTTAAATTCCCATATTGTTTGTTTCTCTAAAATAAGAAATGTATTAGTAATTGCTCTTTATGACTCCTTTTGTCGGTATCTAAAATAAGAAATGTTTTAGTAAATGCTTTGTATCAATGCATTAGTAAATGCTTTGTATGATTTCCTTTATGACCTAAAATTCAATGTTTAAATAAATAGGGTGTTTAACCTAAAATTGTTATGAATGTTTTTGGTGTTCGTTATGACCGTTGTATTCAATGTTGAAAATGTATATTATTTAAAATTAACAATAATTAAATGTATGATGATTGGGGTGTATGGCCTAAAATTGACCATAATCAATGTTCAATTCGCACTAACGAAATTGTTTAAATGAATAGGGTGTATGATCTAAAGTTAAATGTTGAATTTGAAACGTGCATTGAAATGTTGAAATACAATTTTCAAAATGCCTGGGTGTACTTACTGAGATATTATGTTGAATTTATTTAAAATGGTTATCTTGGAATTTAAATTTTGAAAATAATTTTGGAATTTTTCCTTGGACTAGAGTATTGTCTCCTCCCAACACCAGGAAAATTTGTCTAAATTTTCCAAAAATGTTTTTAAATTTTTGCCTTTCTTGGCCGTAGTTTCATTTTATGTGTGTTTGTAGGTTTTTGTCTTAGATGTGCTTTTTTAATTTTGCTTAGATGCACTAATTTTCTTTCATTATTATTTAAGGTAATTAGTGCAGTCTGGTTGGAAAATATTTTGTAAATTTGGTACGGGCCATGATATTTTTTTGTGAATTTTCCCGTGGGCGTAAAATTTTTTAAATAAACGTTATCTCCTACATAAAAATTTTGTTTTGAAACACTTTTATTATAATATTTTTCCCTTATTTGTTTGGCTTTTTCATTATTATTTTTTGCCTGTTGACGAACTTTTTGAATTTTTTCATATAGACATTTTGTATGAATGTTAAAATTTTGAATATCTTTTTGTGGATAGTTTAGTATCCAGGGAAATTGAAATTTGGTACCAAAAACTAATTCATGAGGGGTATAATTTGTTGAAGCATTTTTTGTGGAATTATGTGCTGTTTTGATTAATGGCAGATATTTGTGCCAATTTTTATCAGTTTGCACATAGTGTGATAAATTGTTGGCGATGTCCATTCTAAGCGACCATTATAGAACGACGTTCTAAGCGACCATTTGACGCAGGATGGTATGGCGTTGTGCAAACCTTTTTTATTTTTAATAATTCACAGATCTCGAGTATAATTGTCGATGTGAAATTTGTACCCAGATCAGTGAGGAGATATTTGGGCGTACCATATCGAGTAAATATATTGTTAACTATAATTTGAGCAATCGTTTCCGCTTTTTGATTGGCCATCGGAAACATTTCCAAATAGCGGGAATATTGACAAATTATGGTTAATATATATGTATACTCTTCTCCTGTTTCTGTGTTTGTTAATTGTTCCAGAGGGCCAACAACGTCAACTGAAATGGCTTGCCAAACGTTTTCTGGCTCGTTAAATGTGCCTAAGGGTGGTTTGCAAGCGTCAGTAGTCTTTCTTGTGGCACAGCTATGGCAGGTTTGTACATACTTGCGCACATCATTTGAAATATTCGGCCAAGTGAATTGATTTCTTATACGCTCGTATGTTTTCTGCCTACCATAATGCGCTGATAACGGATTGTCGTGATAAAGGCGCAGAACAGTATCACGCAACCCTGACGGTACCAGAATGCAATTGTCGGAAACTGTAATTAGGAGGCCTTGTTCAGTGAATTTGTATTGCTCGAAGTTTTTAATTGCTGACATTCCGGATCATCAGCTTGTTGTTGAGCTATTTCAAGTAGATCGATGTTTGGATAATATTCGTCCACTGTCTGATCTGTACTGATGCAGCCTATATAACGGCTTAAAGCATCAGCATGCGCGATGTTTTTACCCGATCTATGTTCGATGTAAAAGTCGAATTCGCTTAATTTAAGCGACCATCTATATAATTTAGAATGCGGGTCTTTTAAATTTTGAAGCCACTGCAGAGCTGAGTGGTCAGTTATTATTTTGAATTTGTAGCCGAAAATGATGTATCTGTACTGTTTACAGCCAAAGAGAATGGCTAACAGTTCTCTTTCCGTAGTGCAGAGTCTTGTTTCAGTTTCAGACAGTACGCGGGATGAAAAGGCTATTGGACGTTCTTCGCCGTTTATTTGTTGGCTTAGAATTGCAGATATGCCAACATTGCTCGCGTCCGTAGTCAATATAAATTCGTAATTATAATTGGGGTATACCAGAATGGGTGGAGAAATCAATTTTTGTTTTAGAATTTGAAATGCCGACGAACATTGAGAAGTCCATACAAACTTGGTATTTTTCTTTGTTAAGTCTGTAAGGGGCTTGGCTATTTCCGAGAAGTTAAGAATGAATTTTCTGTAAAAACCTATAAATCCTAAAAATGCTCTCACGTCTTTTAATTTTTTCGGAATTGGATAGGTTTTTACAGCTTTTAACTTCTCGTTATCTGGAGAAATGCCTTTTTTGCTCAATGTATAGCCTAAATATTTGCATTCTTCTTTGAAGAAGGTACATTTATTTAGGTCTATACAAAGATTGCCCTGCTGTAATTGTGTGAGAATTTTTTGTGTAGATGTTAAATGTTCATGAAATGTTTTGCCGTGAAAAATTAATATGTCGCCAATGAATGTGTGGCATATGTCACCCATGTAACCCAATAAGAGTTTATCCATTAAACGCTGATATGATCCACTCGCGTTCTTTAGACCGAACGGAACAGATAAGAATTTGTATGTGCCGAATTGTGTTATGAATGTTGTTTTGTCTTGTGATGATTTGTCAAGTCTAATAGAGTGGAATGCGTTTGAGATGTCGAGTGTTGGAAGTATGTTGTGTCATGTAATGTTGATAATATGTATTGAATGTCTGGAAGAGGATAAATTTCAGATGTGGTGATTGCGTTTAATTTACGCAAATCAACCACGTATCTGTACTGTTTGCGTAACTGGGTGATGTCATTTGGATCGACTTTTGTGTGATCCGCAGACTTCTTTTTAACAAGAATCACGGGATGAGCCCAGTTACTCGTCGATGGTTCGATTATTCCTCTATCCAGATTATCTTGTATTAGTGCTTTCAGTACGGGGGCTTCTGAATGTGACAGTTTGTAAGGTCGACTGTGTACAGGCGGATGATTTTGTGTGTCTATGTGGCGTGTAATATCTGTAAATTTTGTTTTGTAATCTTTGTCATGAGTGAATGTGTCATAGAATGGAGAAAATGTTTCAACAATTTTGTCTGCTTGTTGTGGAGAGAGATGAGTGAGTTTCTGGCGTAATTGTTGTTGAAAGGCTTGTAATTGTGTTTTTTGTTCGTGCGAGAGTTGTTGAATAGAATTTATGGTATGTTTGTTTGATGAGTTGTACGTCTCAGGGTTGTATTGAATGTGTGCAATTGGAAAATGTTTCGTGATGCAGATTTCATGTTGTGTTGTATTTATTAATGTTATGGCACAAGCATTGTTATGTACGTTAGTCAGTGTGTGGGGTAAGTAAATTCCAGTAGGTAGACTGTCATGTTGTGTCAATATTATGGAACCGTCTGGAATTTTTGTATGTAGCGTGTAAGTATTGACGATGTGTGATCGTGCAGGAATTTTGATTTTGTGTCTGGTTGACAATGTTTCTGGTAAAGTTGTGTTTTGAATGTTGTTAATTTGTGATGTTGTGTTGTCTGTTAAGAATGGAATGACTGTTTTGTTTATGATTATGTTTGAGTTTTTGAAGTTAATAATGGCTTGAAATTTTGTTAGTAGGTCTCTCCCAATTATCATTTCAAATTCATTTTTCAGTTGGGACACTTAACTTGAATTTTTGTGTTTTGGCCTATGGATAATTGAATGGTTGACAGACCATAATTGGGGATAATCTGGTTTGTGATTGATTTTAAAATGATACCAGATTTTTCGGACCTCGATTTGACGTGACTGGCATCTATGAGCGAGTGTGAAGCACCCGTGTCGATCAGAGCTTTAACTTTTTTGTTTTTATTTTGGACGTTGATTAATAAATTATTTGAATCGTTGAGTGCCGGGATCAAGACACTGGTAGCCGTTTGTGAAAACGGCTGAGCGCCTAATCGTTTTTTGAATTATTGAACCAGCATGCCTTTGCAGTATGCCCTCGTTTTTCACATATCTGGCATGTTGGCGGAACCCATTTATTCGACGTATTGCCAGTATTAAATCTGTTATTATTATTATTGCTGCTATTATTATTATTATTGTTATTATTAAAATTATTATTATGATTATTAGTGGCTCTAAATTTGGGTATATTTTGCCTCGGATGCCGATAGGTTGAAGTTTGTGTTTGAGGCTGTTTGCCGAAATTAGTGCGCGCTTTATAACTATTTTTTTTCCAGTCGCGGTTCCAGTGGTTGCCCTTGCAGTGTTTGCACGGCGAAGGCGGTGAATTTTGTTTATTTCTTTTAGTTTGTAATAATTGAAATTTTTCTGTGCACTCACTGTTCCAATGTTTGCCAGAACAATGTTTGCAAGGCGACGGAGATTTATTATGGAATTGTGATTGGTTTCTGCATTCCTTAAGGCAAAAACGGAGGATTGAGATTCCGAGTTTTGGATGTCTCTGAGTGCTATGGCGCAGTTTTGTGCTTCGTCTAGCGTTTTGGGTAATTTGGTTTGCACTTGGGTTTTATGTTTGCCGGAAGTGATTTAATAAATGCGTCTGTCGTTAATCGTTCAACTAGATTTTGTAACGTTTGTAATGGGTTTTGTTGAGCTTTGAATAAGAGCGATGTGGAAATATGCTTTATTCTGTCAGCAAAAGCTTCGAGAGTTTCTGATGGATTTTGTTGCAAGCTCGTTATTTGCTGCAACAATACCACGGGCGTTTTTTCTTTTTTAAATCTGGCAATTAGATTTTCCGTGGCTAGTCGGTAGGTTAAAATGATGTTATCATTTGTACACTGCGTTTTAAATGTGTCAAAGAAAATTTTTGCCGCACCCGTTAATTTTAAAATTAGGATTTCTAGTTTGTCGGCTTCTGACCATCCCGAAATCGCACTATAGTTATTGATTTGGTCTATGAAGGAATTTATGTCGCTATTATGCGCTCAACCAAATACCGGTAGGTTATTTATTAGTTGTAAATTACGGATGTTAACCGTTTTCGTAGAATTAATTTTATTTAATAAATACGCGATTGCTTCATCAGCAGATTTTTGTTGGCCATCGATTGTATATGTAGACATGATTTTAGAGAGTCTTTCTTTTAAAATTAACAAATTGCCACTTGTAGGAAGATTATGTTGTTTTAATTTCTGAATAATTTCGGCTCTTTTCATAAAAAGGAAGTCGAAATATTAAAAATATGAAATATACAAATAGATGTAACAGAAAATAGCGGAAATTAAAATATTTAAAAGTGTAAAACTCGTATGAATAATAATAACAAAAATAATTGAAATTTATAACTTACCTTTCAATGAGAAACGGCTGGGTTTCGATAGCGCTGCCACCAATGTAAGGGTGTTGTGAGGAGATGTTGGTTGTTGATGATGATAGATAAACACCTTAAGATTTGGTTTAAGATATATAATTGATATATGTATATAATATAACTGACTGCCAAGGACTTTACATTTTAGAGTTTAGAACTGAACTGAACTGACAGACTGACGTGGCTAAAGGATATGTACGGAGTGTCAATCAACAGAATGATGTCTGATGTGTAAGACTGAATTGAACAGAATGATCCTTGACTGTCTCTCTCTCATATATATATCCACTGGCCGAACCTCTCCTCTCTGTGCGAGAGGGGCTGTTTCTTTCCGCTAGAGTGGATGAGTGGTCGGGGTTCACTACCCTTACAATTGTGTTCATTTGTCTCTTTTTAATGTTTCTTCTTCACTGTTACCATCAGCTGATCACTGTTACTTTATCTATAAAGAGCTTACAATATTTACTATTGTTTCAGTTTATTCTTATTTTATTTACTTATTTATTTCTTCAATTCTTCATTTCTGAATTTTATTCATTTATTTTCAACATTCTTATTGCTATCGAGTTATTGTTATTCAGGGAATGCCTCCAAAAATAGATAATTCATCAATAACTGGTTCACGAAATAACCCAAAACGAGTTAGAAGTTCGCCAGAGTTGTATAAATGTACTACCCTGTATGACGTCACACCACAGCTAACCAAATTCCGAACCCTTATTTACATCAATTCTCCGCACGCGCAAATGCCTTCTAGGTGCTGGCCGAACATTGCCGAAAATAACCGAACTAATTTTTTTCTGAAACCCACAAATGAGGTCTGACAGGCACATAATAAAACATATTTGATGACGTCACTCCACTGCTAAACTTAATTCTATTATACTGAGCATGTTAAAGCCTGTCTATTTCATATTCTCGCCAAAACTTGGAAAAATACTAGATTTGTACGTATTGCGTCATAATGTGCATCATGACATGTCTCAACATGTTCATTTTAATTTATTTCTTACTCTTGCTAAAACATCGAAAAAAATAAAATACTAGATTTGTACGTACTGTGTCATACTGTGCAACATGACAACAGAACTGAACCTCCATCTAGCAAAACAATCTACTATGGTAACGTTTATCCCCACTCCTATGACGTCATTGCTAGTTGGGGCATGCGCATATCCGCCGCCGCCTTATAGATTAGAAATATCGATTGTATTATATTGTATAACAAAACCACTGCCTTTTCAATATATTATTCGTGTGACGTCACAGCCAATACCATTGCCACTGCCTTATTTATTACCACTGCCTTCTAGACAAATCCCCCATTCAGATAACGTCTCACAGCCTATAGTGTACCATTGCCAATCGCAATATATCAATTGCAAATATCGATTATCCATATTGATTAATATCGATTTTATGAATATAATTTATTAATAAAAAACAACACTATCTATTACTTCTACCAGTTATTGCATCACCTTTTGAAATTAAACTTTGTACTAATAAAAAATATATGTATCTATTCTTACCTTAATCACTTTGTATTCTTTTGTCTATTGAACTTTGTAATCAAAACAACATATACCTTGCCTGCCCGAGCATGTTACTTACTTATTAAGAAAAATGCCCAGAAACTACAATGAGTCATCCAGGAAATGATTTATTAATACTTAATCCTATTATTTAAAAATAAAACTTTGTACTCATTACCTTTCTCGCCTGTCCGGACATGTTACCACAGGTCTTCTTAGCATGTTTCTTAATACTTAATCCTATTATGAAAAATGTAAGTATATACAATGACTCATCTAGGAAAAGTTTTATTTTATTTATTTCTAACTTATCTTCCCTGTCCGGACATGTTATCACATGTATTTGCTCTTCGTAATACTATAGTAAAAATTTCCGCTTTTTCTTTAACAATCTATAGACATTCTAGAGAATTGGGGGATAACCTTTTCTAGAAACCCAATTTTTTATGAGATATTGAGGCGGTGCAATTAAATTTTTCATGACTTCATTATATTAATAAGGTTAATCTGCAAGTTTTTTTTTTTTGTTTTCATGCACACTGCTCGCAAGTGTATGGAGGGAAACAGCCCTTTGGATACATTCATTTGTATGTTACTTCCTTAATTTTATACTACAAGTTTATGTTCACAATTACTTTTCTCCTACGTTTTCATAGATGGACTTCAAGATTGTACTAATTTTAAAGTTTGTCCGACCTCATTTAATGTTAGCCAAACTTAATAGACCAAATTGGTCATTTAGAGAGACACAGCTGATACAATTTTTACCAGAAAGATCGCATTTGGCCCAATTTTATGACGTAACAGCCAAGAAAGTAACGCATTATTATTATTATATTTAGATGGACTTGTTAGAAAGCATCATTTGTATTTTATTTAAATATTCCAATGGTTTTCTCACGTTTTAACAAGCTGACTAGACAGAGTACATTCAAAATTCGAATTTTACTTAAAAATATCTCTCCAATTATAAATAGGCTTGTTGAATCACCTGCTTGTGCCCGATTTTTCATGTCTGAATATTTATAAAATTTCATTTGATGAACAGTAAACAATGAGCCACCTTATCATTTTAAGACTTACAGAATGTAAATGGGCACAATATATTGTATTCTGTAGGATTTACCAAGATTTTCGTATTCTTGTCCTGTCATTTTTGTGTAACAGTAATAATTTTGCTGAGAATTTTCGCATTTCTGCACTATTTTTTAAGAAAATGCATATGCTATTTCGAGTAAATTATATTTAGCGATGTTACCGCTCATGAATACTGAGAATGTTTTTAGTTTTATGGTGTTTATTCTTGATTTTATATCGAATTTTCACATCTCTTCATAAGTTTTCATGATATACGTATGCTAGAATCCATGTCGTTGTTGTTAGATACGATAATGTTTAGTGTTTTATTTAATGTGTTTGCATTCAATAGTGCATCCCAAATATTTAATCAACCTAATGTTTCAGATAAATTATGATTTGCTTCATTAAATATATTATGGAGGGTTCTTACTGAAATTACATTTATAAAGGAAAAAATGTTTGGTCATGGAAGTCTACTTGATATTTTTCAATATTAATTTAATTATAACAAGTTGCTTGCAGCCATCTTTTCTGACAGTGGATTTTCTAAGGACAACAAATTTTGGATCGAATATATAATAAAATAGACTGCTTTCTTCGAATTAATGATTAGAATTTAGAACCACCCATCAGGTCCAGTTACGGAACAGACATCTTAAATTAAGCATACTTCACTGTAAAAATAATGTGACCAGCTACACAAATTGCCAGGCATGAATATTATGTCTTACATATTGGAACCTAAACAAGGATGAGATATACAGAAATATTCTTTAGTTAAGAAGACTAAGAAACTTATCCATGCGTTTCATTGTTTACAGTTCAGATTGTATGTTAATAAAATCAAAATTTCCAGCATGTAAAGGCAAAATACATGTTGAATCTTGAAAAACACGATAGATTATGACTAAAAACCTAGGTTAGAGGGGAAAAAATATATGACTGTTTAGACGTGTTGTGACCTGTTAGAAGGGGTGTGAGTTGAGACAGTCTAGATGGGGGCTGAATAGTTACATAATATGATAATTAGCACAAAATTTAGGACTTGCATTTCATAAGCTAACTAGTAAGTGTTGTCATAATATTGTAAGGTTAGAGAAATTGTGTGCGTGAATTGGTGGCATTAAAAGAAAAATTTTCATTTCTAATCTTCACTGCGATAAGTTACATCATATATGATCCAACAAAGTAAGTTATATGCTGCCGTGGCTTGTATAACTTATATTTGTATTACAACATATGGATAGCAGCTAAAGAGAGTTTTTCTACCAAACAGCAGGAAAATATCTACTTTGCATTAGGTTTCTGATAAACAAATAAGACATGAAATAAAAGTTGGAGTGATTTGTATAATTTATTTTTGTGAATATTTAAATAAAAGGGTAATAATTTATTTATTCTATGGAATTTTAATATATATGGTGAAGGAACATATATAAAATTTGGTGAGTATATTAAATTATAGCAGAAAGGAAATGTAAACTGTAGCTGGCTAAAGCTTGATCAGGCATGTTGAGACATGCATGGTAACTCATAATAACCACAGATATTAAAAGAGTATTTCTTCTTCTTTTTTTATTATATTCGAAATACTATTGGCTAAAATGGGTGACGTGATGGAGGGGTGGGGATATGTATGCTGTTTATGGGCAAGAATTGTTGTAACTTGCATGGTGAGTCATCATTTTAGTTGATAAAACAATGGACAGTGGTTTTGTTTTATATGTAGATAGATATATAAGTAAAAAGTGTTCTCATAAATCGATGATAATCGATATACTAGATTGATATGTATAATCGTTGTGCTTGATCGACACATATACACACATTAGCTTAGTATAATTTATATTTTCCACAGATTGCAACACCTGTATAAAGGTTCTATTGGCTAAAACTTGAGTGTTGTGCATGCGTAATATATGGCGAAATAGCACTTGCGCAGAAGGTAGAAATCCTATTTGTTATATAAGTAAAAAGTATTCTCATACGTAGATTACAGCGCATGCGTAGTAGATTTAGAAGTTTGAAACTTGCAATTCTAATGGCTGGCTAGTGTTTTGAGCGTATTAGATGGTGAAATCGGTTATTCGCTAGATCGATCACTGCGCATGCGTCGTAGATCTAGAAGACAGTAAATTGGCTGTGACGTCATAAGAGTGAAGATAGTAATAGATGGGCAGTTTTCTCAGAGTTTATCAGTTCTCGGCACGCGTGTGTTGTGTTAAGATGTGAGCATCAGCAGCAGCCGGCAGTTGGATGGGGTAAGTAACTCTTTTTTCTTTATGACTTGTTAAAGTTGGGTTATGATGAAAATAATTGATTATTAAGCTGCATGTAAATGCTACATTCCTATTGGCTAAGCGTGTGAGAGCCGAAATTCTATTAGCTAGTGCGCATAACCGCATATTTTTTTCTTTTATAATGAATAATACTGTTAATGCAAAGTTTATGTTTAAATACATGTGATAACATGTCCGGACAGGGAAGATAAGTTAGAAATAAATAAAATAAAACTTTTCCTAGATGAGTCATTGTATATACTTACATTTTTCATAATAGGATTAAGTATTAAGAAACATGCTAAGAAGACCTGTGGTAACATGTCCGGACAGGCGAGAAAGGTAATGAGTACAAAGTTTTATTTTTAAATAATAGGATTAGGTATTAATAAATCATTTCCTGGATGACTCATTGTAGTTTCTGGGCATTTTTCTTAATAAGTAACTAACATGTTCGGACAGGCAAGATATATGTTGTTTTGATTACAAAGTTCAATAGACAAAAGAATACAAAGTGATTAAGGTAAGAATAGATATATATATTTTTTATTAGTACAAGGTTTAATTTCAAAAGGTGATCAATAACTGGTAGAAGTAATAGATAGTGTTGTTTTTTATTAATAAATTATATTCATAAAATCGATATTAATCAATATGGATAATCGAAATTTGCAATTGATATATTGCGATTGGCAATGGTATACTATAGGCTGTGAGACGTTATCTGAATGGGGGATTTGTCTAGAAGGCAGTGGTAATAAATAAGGCAGTGGCAATGGTATTGGCTGTGACGTCACACGAATAATATAATGAAAAGGCAGTGGTTTTGTTATACAATATAAAAAAATCGATATTTCTAATCTATAAGGCGGCGGCGGATATGCGCATGCCACAACTAGCAATGACGTCATAGGAGTGGGGATAAACGTTACCATAGTAGATTGTTTTGCTAGATGGAGGTTCAGTTCTGTTGTCATGTTGCACAGTATGACACAGTACGTACAAATCTAGTATTTTATTTTTTTCGATGTTTTAGCAAGAGTAAGAAATAAATTAAAATGAACATGTTGAGACATGTCATGATGCACATTATGACGCAATACGTACAAATCTAGTATTTTTCCAAGTTTTGGCGAGAATATGAAATAGACAGGCTTTAACATGCTCAGTATAATAGAATTAAGTTTAGCAGTGGAGTGACATCATCAAATATGTTTTATTATGTACCTGTCAGAACAAAAATGTCGGTTTCAGTTCGGTTATCTTCGGCAATGTTCGGCTATGTTGAGGCATTTACTGTTGCACGTATGTACAAATCTAGTATTTTTCCATGTTTTAGCGAGAATATGAAATAGACAGGCTTTAACATGCTCAGTATAATAGAATTAAGTTTAGCAGTGGAGTGGCGTCATCAAATATGTTTTATTATGTGCCTGTCAGACCACATTTGTCGGTTTCAGAAAAAAATTAGTTCGGTTATTTTCGGCAATGTTCGGCCAGCACCTAGAAGGCATTTGCGCGTGCGCAGAATTGATGTAAATAAGGGTTCAGAATTTGGTTAGCTGTGGTGTGACGTCATACAGGGTAGTACATTTATAACTCACCAGAATGCGCATTTGAGAAGACCTTAATGACGTCACATAGCCGCCATCTTAGTTTATAGAGGAGGATTGGGCGTGGCCTAAAGGTGGTGGGAGTAAGTGGCGTAGCTTAGGAGCTAGTCGAAATCGCTGATTGGTTGATTGTAAAAAGAGAGGGGGAAAGGGGCGTTGCTTGAGACCTAGTCGAAGTCGCCTATTGGTTGATGGTAAAAGAGTGGGGGGATGAGGCGTGGCTTAGGAGCTGGTCAAAATCGGTGATTGGTCAGTTGGAGAGGAGTGGGAGTAAGTGGGCGTGGTCTAAGTGCTATCCAGTTCGATGATTGGCCAGTTGGAGAGGGGTGGGGTAAGTGGGCGTGGCCTAATTGCTCATCCAGTTCGATGATTGGTCAGTTGGAGAGGGGCGAGGGCAAGTGGGCGTGGCCTAAATGCTCATCCAGTTCGGTGATTAATCCCCTAAGCCACGCCCAGCCCAAAAATGGTGTCCCAGCTCGCACAAAACCCCTCTACTGGCGTTTGGAAACTTATATATCAGCAAACAATCTGATAAGTGAATATCAGGTCGGATTCCGACGTGGATATTCAACTCTTGATAATTTGTTTGTTTTGAGCAATATTATCAAATTAAAATTTTTAACAGGGGCACAAAAAGTTTGTTGTTTTTTTGTAGATTTCTCAGTCGCATTTGACCGGGTCAGTCGTTCTGCCTTGTTTCTTAAACTGCTGAACTTGGAAGTTTCATCCAAATTCGTAACAATATTAAAAGCTTTATATAGGGAACGGCATGTGCTATAAGAGGCGGCAACGGTATGTCGGAGTTTTTTAGTGTGGCCAGTAGTGTGCGACAAGGTTGTCTCTTGAGTCCAATACTTTTTTCTGTTTTTGCGGACGATTTGCCGGGCATTTTGAGGGTAGGGTATGTGTGGCAGATACAGTTATCAAGATTTTAATGTATGCCGATGACATTGTTATATTGGACGAGAATCCTTTGCAGTTAGAGTTAATTAGAAAAGTCACAAATCTTTGTTTTCAGGAAGGGCGGTAGATTGTCGGGAAAAGAAAAATGGCGATGTGGTGACCAAGAAATTGAGGTCATTAATCAATATAAATATCTGGGAGTTACTATGACGCTTCGCCTCAGCTTCGACACTCACATTAAGGAGAAGGTTTCCGCAGCTAAGCTGGCCCTCAACTCTTTGGGCTGGCAACTCTTTGGTTGGGAGTGATTTCAAGTAACATGGTGCCTCTCTATAATATATGATTTTATGAGGTTTTTAGAGTAAGATCTGGGGGTTTTTAGATAGAAGAAAAAACTTAGGTTAAGAGAAGTTAGACTTACTCGACACTGTTCAAGAATATAAGCACTACAAGGACATTGTATAATTTAGAGTGAGACTATGGTAGCGTGAGGAGAGAGTGACAGACTAACTGGCGGAGTGATTGTGAGAGAACGACGATAGTTGAGTGTTGATGGTCGAATGGCGCTCAAATGAGAGTGAAAAGGCGGTCAGCCGCCTTTTTTAGCGGCCACGGGACTAGCACCTTCTCTCTTTAACTTCGCCTTCTAATGCCTAGACATGTCTTGCGTCCTCTGAGAATGTGAACCGACGATCCATCACTCATGTTCAAGTAAACGTGTGTTGCGAAACACTCATAGGACTTTCTTTTACTGCAACTATTACAACGCATTGTGCGTAAATGTACTTTATAGGAGAGCAGCACCTCTGTCAACTCCCACAAAACCTTATAAGGGCAGTTTAAAGTTTAGCCGATCTCAGATTCTCCAGACATCCCATTTTCCTTGAAAAATGTTTTAAATAAAAAATGACAGATTATTTGTGAACAGTTAGTACACTAAAATAAAAGAAAATCGTTATAGCCATTTTGAAAACTTTCCAGAAAGCTTGGAACTCTATTCTGCAGATTCGTAGTTCCGGTTAAGCGATTTTCTTAAAACATGGACTATTTCGATGAATTTAATATATTATATAAGTTGAAGGACCGCAAATTTCCCTGATGCAATTTAGAGAAAAGCATAACGTTGCAGTTTTCCCTGAACTCTCGATCTATATGCTATCCACCGAGAAAATTCGTTAAAACGAGCGAAATACCGAAGGGGTCGATGGCTATAAAGCGATATAGAATATCAAAGAAAAAAACTTTCTTTGTCATTAAACTAATCTAAAAGCCCAAATAAAAAAATTTTAACAGACGTAATCAAGTATTAATAAAACAGGATAAGCATTGAGGTTAAACATGAGCTAAATGTCTGCCTATAAGTTGATTTTAGAGAATCGTAGAAAATATAGAGAAAATCGTCTCAAACGGAACGCAAAACAATTTACCAAACACTAGCAGGAAATGATGTTCCTTTAGTTTCCTCAAGCATTCTCTTGTTTTGTTTTTATGAACTAAGGAAGTGGAAAATTGTTGGGAAAAAAATTATCATAAGCAGTTGAAATCTACATAGTCGTTAAGTTCCAGTACTGTAATAACGAGGATCCTTGCATAGATCTTTTGTCATTTTGCACACATTTATACACACCAACATCTGTGCGTCTGTTTATCAGCCAGATCATAAATTATACGGAGGATAATATCCATCCATGCCTTATTCTAATAAAATTACGGCTTTGTTCATCATATAATTCTCCCGCTATTTCTCATATATTTGAACTTTCATTTCCGCTACTGCCACTAACAAGGGCAATAGATATAAGAACAGAGAATGTTCAGAACTTTTAGCTTTCAGCTCCGAAATTAATACGAAAAAATCTGGTGTGAAACACTCACAAGAATTTCTCTTACTCCAATTTACACAGCTACACAGTCTGTAATTTTTTGAACTCTAATATATAAAGCTTCTTCTTATTATAATTTATTTATTTGATTGAACTAACAAATAGATCGATTCCTTTTTTATGATATTGCGAGAAACTAGAATTTTATTGAACTAGCTCATTCGAAGATTTCAATCTTTATGATAGTTACTCTTTCAATACTTTGTGGACTGCGCCACATACATAAAATTAACATATTGAATAACTAAAAACTCCAGGTCTAAGAGAAGTTTTTAAACTAAATATTCCTGAATATAAATTCCTTGGAGAAATTTTTGTGAATGTTTGACATCAATTTCATTTTGTTCCACTTGGCCAAATAAAAAATGGCGGATCTTGCATTTTTCCCTAATTCTATTTTGCTTTTGCTTTTTTTTCAGCAATGAAATGAAAATTCTGAATTCTTTCTTTATAACTCACATTAATTATATGAAACATTCAGCCTACAGCTTTCTTCATTGCTGTGTTCAGAAATATTAAGTGAATTTGTTTGTCGGTTCGTTAATAGGGTGGACTTTGATAATTTGTAATAATTCTTTCTCAATGTTGTAAATTATAACTTAAATTACTAAATTGATACTCTACAGATAATTTTCTTTTTATTATTTTATAATTAATTAGTGAATATACACGTGCTGTTAGGTAAATGTTTTATATTTGTTTATTTTTAGTTTTTTAAATTTACTCTTAATCTGTAATTTTTTTATGTTTTTAGTATTTCTACCCGTTTTAAATAGTCTTTATTATTTTTCTTTATATATTATTTTCTTTTCACATATTTGTATAGTGTAATTTTAAAATTAAGTGTTGTATATAAACATCATTCTTTCTACGATTATAAGAAAGCGTTTATTATACTTTATATGGGGCATGCTGAATAATGTTGGTTTAACAAAATATAAAAAATTTATATAAAGCGGTTAATATTATATCGGAGTTATGACACTATCTCTAGGAAAACTACCACTGCTACGTCAGCTGGAGCTGACAGGATATAAATACCCCCACCGGCCAGCAGGCAGTTAGTCTTCAGCTCACCACCGTATAGTTCACTTCTAAGTTTATATAGTCGTTCTGTGCATAGTGTTAACCAGTATATTGTCTTTAACTATTATTGTAATTTAATATTAAATAAATCTTTTTAAAAAGGCTAGTCCGGGTTCTTGAAACATAACTGGCGCCCGAACAGGGACTGCGAAGGCGTGTAAGTCAAATAGTGCGACCATTTGTCTCACATCCAAAGAAGACTTGAAGCTTCCACATCAGTGGCTTGTTCGCAGTACTCAACCCACAAGAACCAGGACCACCCTCAAGCGGCAGAAGAACAGCAAGCTGGCGAGTCAACAAGCACGCTTAAAACCTGTAAGTAGCTCATCTGTCCTTAAACCTTCTAAATTAGTCATTCCTAAAGAAACCATCCCCGAAATGGCCCAAATAAACTATAAAATATCAAAAGAAGACTATGACCACATTCCCTACTTTGACGGAAACCCTTCGGAGCTAGCGTTCTTTTGTGAGATTGTCGAAAGTGCTTTCGCCACAGTCTGCTCGGAAAACATAATCGAAAGAAATTATAATCATAATATTCTTTTTATAAAAGTTAAAAGTAGATTACTAGGGCCCGCGAGAAACATACTCCTCTCGCATAACGTAGACCACCTGTTAAATTTATTAAAGTACTTAAAAGAGAGTTTCGCTGACTCAAGGTCTTATGAAATACTCAAAGATGAGATTCTACAGACTAAAATGCATGCCAGAGAGTCTCTCATTGACTTCGTCAATAGGATCCAGGAACTACGCAATTTAGTTTACATTAGACTTAAGTTAGACGGACTCACAGCGGACGCCCTGAAACAACTGATAACCCGAGTCGACAAGGAAATAATTTTCCACATATACAAATGCTTGCCCTCAACACTAAGTAATCACATTATGATCTTCGATCCTAGCACCCTCGATGAAGTACGAAACATCATTTATAACAAATGTTCCTTCATTATAGCCTCCCTAAACTCCTCTCACGGTCCCAAAAGACCCAACCAACCCTTTCGAAAACCAAATCAGTACAATCAATACCAACAACCTTACAGATCGAATACCCAATACAGACCGAATCCACAATACACTGTTCCACACGTCCCCGTGAATCAGACCCCTAACTACCAGTACCAACCAATCGAATATAATCCCAGGCCTATGGAACAAAGACCTCAAACTTCCCTTTACAAGCAACAACCGCAACCACCCCAACGACCAAACTTTGGACAATCTATGAGTCCAAACAATCCTAATCACCCGAATAATCCTAACCATCCTTTTAATCGACCCAGATTACCTCCCGGTCACTTTTCCCAGAATACGGTGTCCATGCGAACCGCAGGCAGACCCCGTTTTAGATTACATTTCGCCACATGAACTGACCCACTGTCAACAGGACGAGCCATCCGAAAATTATTCGGAACTTGACAAAACATATAACGACAGAATTACCCGCTTAGAAAACTCCCTCGAAAGAGTAGCAGAAAAATTTGATCATTTTTTAGACTTTGGCCACGGCAGCCAAGAAGGCCCCCCGAATTCAACTTAAACCTAGTGGACAAGTCTCTCCCGCACTTTGAGGACAAATACGGACTGAAATGGCTCATCGACACTGGATCCGCGGAAAATTACATAAATCCCAACGCTATCCCGACTGACATAACATTAACTAACGACCCATTCATAATAACTACATCCGCTGGAAAGAAGAATGGAGAACAATCCTGCACTCTCAACATACAAGACACATTTCACGTAAACTTAGAAACCAAATTTCATGTATTCCCCTTCTACGATATATAGAAGGGGAATACATGGAATTTCCCTTACGAAATAATATATGTACGACATACTCTTAGGACACAAAACTATGCAAGCACTGGGAATGAGCATAGATTTAAACAAGAATATCCATTCTTACCCCCAGGGTATAATCCCCTTAAAATTTACTCTTGAGATCCCTGAAAATTCGAACATAGTAAATTTGGAACAAGGAATTAACCTTATAGAATTACCTGTTAAAAATAAGGAGTTAAAACATGGACTAATTAAAGAAAATATAAAAATAAACGATAAGGTCACGGTAAAGGAAGGCCTTTATAGCATTAATAATAATAAAATTCTATGCGAAGTCGAATCCAAAGAAGTAATGGCCATTTGCCCCGAACCGATGGACGTAGACGAACCGCAAGAAATTTGTACCGACATCCCCGACATAGTAATGACCAATTGTCCCGAAATGTCCGGTGATCCTGTCGTAAATGAAATAAAAAGGGAAATCCCTACGCTAATTAGAACTAATCATATGAACGAAGAAGAAAAAGAAAAAATAACTACAGTACTTCAAGAATATCCCCAAATAATAAAAAGGGAAAATGATCGCCTAAGTTCTACTAATCTTCTAAAACATAAAATAAGAACCACCGACGAAAACCCGGTCTACACCCGAAACTATAGGTACCCAGAAATTTACCGAAAAGACGTACGAGTTGAAATTGACAAACTACTAGAAAACAAGATAAAACAGCACTCAAACTCCCCCTACAATAGCCCAATTTGGGTAGTACCGAAGAATCCAGACGCCTCCGGCAAAAAGAAAGTAAGAATGGTTATAGACTACCGCAAACTTAACAACAAGACAGTCGAAGATAAATTCCCCCTTCCTAATATTGAAGACTTATTCGGCAAAATAGGACGCGCGACTTACTTCTCAGCCATTGACTTAGCTTCAGGATTCCATCAGATCGAAATGGACCCCGAATCAATTCCCAAGACAGCATTCTCTACTGAAGACGGATACTACGAGTTCCTGCGCATGCCCTTCGGGCTTAAGAACGCTTCCACAACCTTCCAAAGGGCAATGAATTCTATCTTTTCCAGGATTCCCAACGTACTAGTGTACATGGACGACATTATAATTTTCTCCGACAATCTAGACGAACACATAAAACACCTTAGGACTGTTTTCGAGAAACTAAAACAACACAACCTAAAGATACAATTGGTCAAAACTGAATTCTGTAATAGAGAACTACTCTTTTTAGGACATATTATCTCGGACAAGGGAATACAACCAAACCCGGCCAAACTAGAAGCAATTGCAAAATTCCCTCTCCCTAAAACTGAAAAACAAATCAAACAGTTTCTTGGACTTACTGGCTACTACCGGAAGATGATTAAAAACTACGCTAAAATAGCTAGACCACTGACTCTCGCACTCAGGAAAAACAGAACCCTAGTTATTGACGACGACTACAAAAAAGCTTTTGAAACCCTTAAATCCCTTCTACAGAACAACCCTATCTTACAACTACCTGACTTTGAAAAACCCTTTATCCTTACAACAGACGCTTCCAATTATGCTATCAGAGCAGTCCTATCCCAGAACATCAACGGAAAGGACCTCCCTATTTCCTTTGCCTCTCGGACGCTAAACAAACAAGAAGAAAACTATTCCACTATAGAAAAAGAATTACTGGCCATAATTTGGGCCTGCAAACACTTTAGACCATACATTTACGGACGCAAATTTACAATACAAACAGACCATAAACCATTACAATGGCTGCACAATTTGAAAGAGCCCAACGCCAAACTAATCAGATGGAAATTACAATTAGCTGATTTTGACTTCGACGTTAAATACGTACAGGGAAAAACCAACTTTGTAGCAGACGCCCTATCAAGAAATCCACCGGAAGAACAGAACGTAAATGCAACAGAAACCTCTCCCCTAAGTCTAGATCCAGACGACGTTATAGACGAGTTCCTCTCAGCCCCTTCACCGGAGAATAGTGACGACCTCCTAGAAGACTTAACCAGAGCCATAAACATTACCGCTGAAGACGACAACGAACACGTTACCGTCGAAGACAACAATGAACCCGTTACCGCCGAAGACGACAATGAAAGCCTACAAACTCAACACTCCCAAGAATCCTCTAATAGTCAAATTAAAATAATTGACGACAGAACCCGCTGCATCAACGTGGAAAAATTCCAAATTATCCTAACCCGAGGCAACCCAGAGACGAAAATTCCGATAGACAGACCTTTTAACGAAACTCGTTACAACTCATACTCCAACCAGATACCCATACTCCAGATACCCATACTCCAACGACTTAGAAGAATACTGCTTAGAATACCTGCAACCCAACCATACGTACGGCGTCCTGTGCTCACTTCCTATTGACAACTCCATCGACGAACAAATATATGACCAAATCTTTGCCCACCGGTCCGACATAATAAAAGATAAATTCCCAACAGTAAAAATTAAACGCTACTATACCAAAAGACTAGACATAACAGACCCCTCTGAACAAGAGGAAACTATTCAGAGCTACCACGTTGGCAAAACCGCACACCGTGGCATACACGAAGTATACAGAACCCTAACTAAACGCTACTACTGGCCAAAAATGCTAGAACAAATAACCAAGGTAATCAACAACTGTTCCCTTTGTAAGGAAGTTAAATACGAACGAAAACCAATTAGACAAGTCTACGTTATTACACCTACACTTTCTAAACCATTCAAAAAACTCCAAGGCGACATATTGCATTACGACGGAAAGCAAATTTTCACTATGATAGACTGTTTTTCAAGAAAGCTATATGGTTATCTAATTAAAACGGCATCAGCAAATGAAATTGTCAATGCACTAGAACTACCTCAGCATATTGCCGTGTTCCAAAACAATTCAATTCGACAATGGCACAGAATTTAAAAATGGACTAGTAGAAAATTTTCTAAAATATAACAACATAGAAACACACTTCACTACCCCAAACCACTCAGACTCTAACGGACTGATAAACCGAGCACACTCAACCCTCATAGAAATCATGAACATAGTAAACAGACAAAAGAATTGCCCTATACACAAAACCTTAAGATTAGCGCTAATCGCATACAACAACTCTATAAGCTCTAACTTGACTATGACGCCTAATGAAATTACTTTCGGGATACAGACCAATACACATGCAGAAGACCTAATTCTAGAACAACGAGTCAAAGAATATCATGACGACAGGGAATTAATATCTCGAGTAATAAAAGAAAAAGAGACCCGTACAAACAAACTAAATAAAACTAGAGAAAGAATCGAAATACCCGAGGGAGAAATATTTATTCGTGATAAACAATATGGAAAAGCCAAACCCAAATTCAAAAGAGGGAATTATTCTAGGGAACAAAACTAGCCATAGTACAAAGAAAATCATTTAAAATACATCCTAACCTACTAAAACGACCCAGGAAATACACGAACGCCACTCTTCCTGTTACAGATCAGAGCACTGCTCACACATCCCACATGCCGACAGCAGGAAAGATAGCAGTCATATACATACTACAATTGCTGACAACGGGGAATTTAATCACCAGCCTAGAGATAACTGATCTGACTCATGGACCTGGAATTCTACCCGTTGCACTTGACCGAGTTAACGTCATAGACAGATATTATACTTTTATACACAGTACAGACATACAATTATTAGACATTGAATTAGATAAAACTTATAACATCATCACTACCTATCAGTACAACCGGACAGCACAGATAAAGTCACTCTTCAAATACTATTATTATCTTCGTAACAAATTAGACCATTTAACAATTAACAGATCTCGACCTAAACGTGGACTAATTAACGGCCTAGGTAAAGCCATATCCTGGCTAACGGGAAATATGGATAGTGATGACAAAGAACGATATGACAGAATAATAAACACTATAGAGCGAAACGTTTTCATCTCGAAAACAATCTCAAAAACCAAATGGCAATAAACAAGCGCGTAATTGAAGAATTCAATCACGACATACAAATTATACGAACTAACAATGACAAAATGACAACCTTCTTCTCCAACCCTATAGTTAGCCAAATTGAGCTAAATCAGCAATTTAATTCGATCCTCTTTAACCTGGTCCTTATCGCCAACCAGATTGACGACACGGAAAACTCTCTGGAATTCTGTAGATTAAACACCATACATTCTAGTATCTTCTCTCTCAAAGATCTTGAGTCACTACAAAGATCCCATAATATAACTTTCGTAACATCAGACATCGAGGCACTTTGGCAATTAAGCAAAGTACACTGCTCAATAAAAAACTGGAACATCTACTACTTCATTAGCGTTCCTCTAAAAACCTCTTCCTTTGAGACATACTTCCTCTTATCCTACCCTATAGAAAAAGACAACTACCTTCTGACAATTCACGTCCATCCACCTCTAATCCTAAAAGCCCAAGATGAGTTATTACAGCCACCTGTGAAGACATCAACAGGGCTATGTACTGCCACAACAAGACCAGCATCCAGGACGACTGGATTCACCAAATCATAACCAACATCAACCTCGCAGCATGCAAGACCGTATATACGTCAAGCGCACCATTTATCAAATATATCTCTCTTAAGACCACTTCTTAACTTTCAGGACCAACAGGATCGTGATAAACAAGGACAACCATAACGACACCATATTCTTGGCCAACACTAGCCTTATAAAAGTAAACCAGGACGAAACTTTACTGGGCAGCAAAGCTATCCCTATATACAAGGATTCAAGGAGCATTGCAATCACTACGCAAGTGTTCTCACACATCAACAGGAACATATCCTTCGAGGACTCCACAGAATCAATTTAAAAATGGACCCACTGGAACTACTAGAGGACGTACCCAGTGACTCGACGCATCTCTACTATCTCATTATCCTTCCAACACTGCTACTACTGTTGCTCCTCCTGTGTGTTTTCTATGTCCTTAGAAAGAAGGCAAATTCGGGCTCAACAGAGGGAGACCAGCTACAACCCACACCTCGACAGATCTACCCTGGACTTCCGTGCCAATTGTCGCAGGAGCTCCAAACTTAAGGAGGGAGGAGTTATGACACTATCTCTAGGAAAACTACCACTGCTACGTCAGCTGGAGCTGACAGGATATAAATACCCCCACCGGCCAGCAGGCAGTTAGTCCTCAGCTCACCATGTATAGTTCACTTCTAAGTTTATATAGTCGTTCTGTGCATAGTGTTAACCAGTATATTGTCTTTTAACTATTATTGTAATTTAATATTGAATAAATCTTTTTTAAAAGGCTAGTCCGGGTTCTTGAAACATAACTTCGGAAATAACTTCTTTTTTTTTATGCACAATTCGTTAATTTATAAAATACCTATGGAGGTAAAATTAGTAAAAAAATTCTAAACTAGATTTTTCTTAGAAATAACTAGCTATAAATAATTAGTCAGTCAAAGTGTAGAAGTAAAGGAGTCAAATGCGGGCATGGTCCACATGATATACCTAAATTTCTGATTGTCCTAACCCAAACCTACATTTGACACCTTCACTTCTGCACTAGATTTGGCTAATTATTTATACCTAATTATTTCTATGTAGTTTAGAATGTTTTTACTAATTTTCCGTTTGTAGGTATTTTATAATTTATCTTAATTTTATGTATGTGGCGCAGTGCACGAAGTATTGTAAGAGTATTTTAAACATGGAAATTTACGCAAGAGCTAATTCAATCAAAATCTAGTTTCTCGATTTTCATTAAAAACGCACTTCCGGTCATCTCATTCTCTTCAAACTCAAAATTTCTAATTAATATTATTTAGATGCTAGAATTGTATAATAAACTATTATAGAACTATTATAGAAGAATAAGGGCTATAGAACAATCTCATACCAAGCTGCTTGCGTTATAGCCAACGTAGCTCCGATTTATTACAAGGCAAAGGAGAAGCTGGCTTTGTATGAAGGTAGCATTTCCTGTTTCAATGCGGAGGAGTCACAGATGGAAAACATAGAAATGGATTATCCTGTGCCCGTAGAAAAATGGCTACATCCAGGCCTTGTCCCTAGGATAGAGATGTCGTTCCACAACACATGCCATACCTATAGCATCTACACTGATAGTAGTAAGATTGAATGATGCGTTGGATGCGCGTTTGCGGTCTATAGCAGGCGAGGAAACATTGTCCATGAAGGTAAATTCAGGCTAGCTGAGCAATGCTCCAACAATCAAGCAGAGTTGCTGGCAATACAGAAAGCCTTGTGGTGGTTGGAGCGGAGACACGAACCTCCTGAGAGACGTTCCTCAGTGCTCTATTCCGACAGTCAAGTCTCTTTGCTAAGCATCCAGAATGTGAAAAAGAAGCAACCAATCCTGGAAGACATCAGACAGTCTCTACTCCATTTATTAAAAAGTGGTTGGGAAATCAATTTCTCTGGGTTAGAGCACATCGAGGAGAAAAGGGTAATGAGTACGCTGATATACTGGCAAAGGAAGCTGCACTTAGCTCGCTACCAGTGTCCTATTCTAAGGCTCCCATAACATATTTGAAAGATAAATGCAAAAAAGCTGTATATGCTAAATGGGAGGAAGAGTGGAGAAGAACCGACAATGGAAGTGCAACAAAAGAGTTTTTCCCCCACATAACTATTAGACAGCAAGCTGAATTGGCATTAGGATGTATGATGACACAAGTACTGAGTGGCCACGGAAAACACCGAGCTTATCTTTATAGGTTCGGCCTGACCGAAAGCGCTCTGTGTCCATGTGGGGATTCTGAGGCACAAACTTGGGACCACATTATATACCGCTGCCAACAACATGAGAGAGAACGAAGTCAGTTAATCCGACAGGTCACAACTACTGGATCAGCCTGGCCCCTTCCTAAGAAAGATCTAATATCCAGACAATATCAAGACCATTTTATTCAATTTATTAATAAAATAACAATAGTTAATGAAACACAAACTGTGTAATTATGTAAAAGTAATGGTTTTGTTTTCTTTCTTTAGTTTTTCTTAATTTTTTTGCCGTGTGTAAGAAATGTTTTTCTTTTTATTTATATGCATTGTAAATAGTTGTAAAAATGTTATGATATTATGACATCACTGTACATGTAATATTGTATAATGGAGCATGTAGAAATAAATATATTAAAAAAAAAAAAAACACACACACAATTATGAACGTGTAATTCCAATGGAATTAAAGAATAAATTTTTATTTAAAAAAAAAGACATAAAAACAGTTTGTACAGCAATCAGTTGTAAGGTCTTAGGTATAATTTATTGTGATTGAAAAAAATCAATAGTATTGTGTTGTAAATTAGCAAATATTATCAGTATTTTAATTAAGGGGAGGTTAGTCAATTTTAATTAAAATGAATCCATTAAGTCGGTGATGGTTGTAAACAAAAAAAGGAAATATTGAAGGTATAATAGAGAGAGCTGTATGAATGGCAACAGTGTGTAATGTGTTGCTGGAACTGGGAGGCTACCTGAATGTTTGGCTCAGTGTTTATAATGAAGTCACAAAGTAGGTGACGCCCCTATTTTTACTTTCAATTAATTCCCATCCAATAATGAATACTATAAAATTTCATTGTTTTCACAAGATGTGTTCAATTATCGAGTGATTTGTTTTTTGTTTCTTCTGTTGCTTCAAATTTATAATCATTACAAAGTAAATTAAAATGCAATCAACATGGGCGAGTAATCCTATATTTTATAGATTAATATCATACATATATTAATTACTTTATAAATTTGTATAACATATTTGTTTGTCTGATTGTTCACTATATAGCAAGTTGTTCAAATAATTAGTGCTGTAATTTAATATCAATATTTATTAAAATTTGGAAATTAGTCATGGTGTTTTTGTTTGCAAGATTGATTTGTAATATTTGTATTACGATGTAATCGGCGAATGAAAGATGAAAAGATGTCTAAATATCTGCGCATTTGCATTGCAAGTTTTAAAAAAATTGTCGGAACCTGTTTGAGAAGATTCCAAAAATCTCAGGAAGTGTTCTGTCAAAGCGCGCCACCAGTTAACCAATTTTATTTAACATTGTTATTCTATTAATGCTTTTAAACATCACTGAAAATTATATACAAACAATAGAAGTGCATATTGTGCTGAAGCAGCACTTCAGAAGAAAACCCCAATCGTTGCGGCTTTCCAGAATCCTCTAAAAATCAAATTTACTTGGAAAAATGTATTAAATAAAAGAAATAGGCTTTATGAGTGAAGTTTAGGGGAACCATTTTCGAAGAAATTGCGGAAAACTATAGAACAAAACAATTCAATAAAATGACGCTTCCGGTTGATAGAAATTTTATCAGAAATATAGTTTTAAACGAAACAATTACACGATTTTCTCATTCACGGTGAACTCGAGGATAAATCGCTTAATATTTGAAATGGTAATATAGACCACGGAACGTAGAATGTATCGAATTACCTCTCTAAAGAAATTTATAAATTCAACCCCCTCCAGAAGTCTCTTAAAATACATTTTTTTCAAGAAGAAAATTCCAAATTTGAGATAATCAGAAATATAATTCTCCAATCTGACAGGACCCAATTTCCACAAATCTGCCTTCATTTGTTCTTGTGCCTCTAGAAATTCGATGTTTGAGAGAGTGGCTGTATCTATCTTGAGTGGCTACATCTATAAAGCCATATTCTCCACGATGTAAAAGATCTAAATGTAAAAGGCAGCTCCATCGGAATTATGTATGGTGTGTATGTACATTTAAAAATAAAAAAAATGTAAGTTTGTGTGAGCGTGTGCTCTGGTGTGCTAGAGTTGCTTTGTAATTGCATACTTGAGCTAATTGTGCAGGCTCTATATTATGGGATGTCTCTTGTTGTAAGGCTGGGATACCCGCAGCATGGACCGCAAGATACTCGAAGTACTGGATAGTCCCGGCTGAAGGGACATCCAGTAGCATTAAGAGAAAGAAATAATCTAGTCTGTTGCTTTTAACCTATTATGGCGCAACAGCCCATGAAAACCCAAGGTTTGCCAGGCTACGATTTTTATTAGGGGGACACATGTTAAGCACGTTGCGGTTCTCTCGTCGTTTAGTTCTAGCCTTCGCTGGCAACTGTAGAGAATATTTAACGGGTCGTTAAATAATTTAACAGGAAAAATTTGCGCTTTATTTGTTATATTATTTATGCGAATTAATCATGAATTTCTGTGAACTATTTCTCTTTATTTAAATGAATCATAATGTCACTTTATTTAGTAGGTAATTAGACGGGATTTCCATTTTATTACGCTGTAAAGATTATTATGTAAGAGTAAGGGGAAAAATTAACGGTTTATAAAATCTTGCTGCAATATACTTTCATTTTATTCGATGATTTATGAAACGATGAACTAGGTAGTTGAGAATAGTGGCCTGATGACAGCACACTAGATTATTATTATTATTAAAACAGTGTACACCACCTCCAGTGTGTCAACATGTTAGTAGAGTGGGTGCGACCAACTACGAGGCCTCTTTTTACTAGAACTCATCCCATAGAGCTTTAGTAATTATTCGCAAGTTAATTTTCTAATTATTCCTTAGCGCCAAGTTCTCCAGTACTTCCAGAGAAAATTGTAGACTTGCCCCTTTGCAGTAGGCGAAGAGGCGACTTTGGTCTGTATAAAGTTTCACTGTGAAAACATCTGCGTGCCCGCTAACCATAATCTTCCTTCTTCAACGCTATACTCTATCCTCATAATGTTTAAAATCCTGAGCGCCGTAATATATATTCTGTGGAGAGCGGGGCTCAATGTGGAGGCGCGGAGACCCAAGCTGGGAATGAAAATAGCCTTGGCCCATTTTCCTGGGGCAAAACAGAAATCATATTTGAGAAATTTCCTTTTACAAGTTACCAAAATTAAACCCTGCAGATAGGAGGGCGGGTGTTTAGTGAAATAGGAGGATATTGGTGTAGTAATTTCCTCCAGTTTGCCGCTTTCTCCAGCAGCTAGTTGCTTCCAAGTGTGTGTGTTGAGCACGGGAGAACGAGAAAGACTGAGCTAAGAACATGAGAGAAAAGATTTTCAAATGCAATGGGGTATTAATAAAACTTTACAATACAGATGGTTTAATATAGTATATAAGAGGAATAACTCTCTCTCTCTCTTAGTCTCCTTAGTGGAAGCAACGGTGGGGTGCAGGCGGAAAAGGAGTCTTATGAATAAATTCTCGGGAGTTTCGGTGCGCAGATCTGGTGCCTGCCGGCGTGGCGTTGTTTTATTACAAAACAGTTCTGCGGCCCATTTTTTTTTTTTTTTTGCTTATTCTCTCTCACCATTTTTATTTCATCAAGGGCTCCACTACTTCACCAATATTCACCCAATACATTAACATATTCAGACTTCATTTCTACCCCCTGGTTCTTTATTTAAGTATAAGGAAAGTTTCTATTCCATTGTTTCTATTTTCTTTTGTAGCATTACCAACTCATGCATCCATTTTTTACTAAGTACAAATGTGTGGGTTGAAATAAGCGGTAGTTTGCAACGAATAATGCTGCAATATCTGACGAGGTTGCCAGGGTAGGACATTTGAATTAGATTTGAATTTTTCTGAGAATTTAGTGTAACAAGAGTATATAAAGCTTATTACACTCAGTTACGATCATTTTAAGAAGCAAATTACTTTGTAACATGGAAATGCGTTCAGATATGACCAGAATCTTTATATGAGATATGGAGGTGGAAGTTGAATATCAAGTTCGAGTAATTGTAACCAACCATTATTTAGTGATGACTCAATATTTAGTGAAAGACAAGCAGTGACGGATTGAAGCCTAACCTTATGTATATGCAAATATAGAAAATAAATAATCTAAACAAATAAAAATGATTTATAAAATAAATTGCACTACATTTTGTATTTGCAGTTCCAAAGCTGGTATGTTAATCTTATAATATAAAAATATGAAAAGAAAATTTATATAAAGCATTTCATTAATTATAAAAAAAAAAAAAAATATCAATCGTTTATAATCCTAAACAAACTTTAATGATCAGGGCTAAGGGTTTAATGAAATAAAAAGAATTTAAATAGATTGGTAAGAAAAGAAAACTGTGGCCTTTTCAGATTATGAAAATATTTACATAAATAGAACCAAAATATTTAAATATATATCAGCTGCTTGGGGGGCCTTGTCTATTACGGGCCCAAGAAAATTTTCTCGTTTGTCTTACTATAATCCGTCACATCGCGGAACGCCCTTTAATTAACTCCCCCCAAAAAGATGATAAGCTACAGACACACCAAACTACACTTTTATTTTAAATAGAAAAAATTGTTTGGTTATAAAACAGAAGAGCAAGACGGTCAACACTCCACTCTGATTTTAAAATTATCTATTCATTGTTTTGCATAATTATTCAACAGCTTTATTTGCGTTTAAATGCAAGAAGTTGCATTACAATTGCGATGTTTTTCTGGGGGGGGGGCATCAACAAATAATATTAACGAAATAGTATCCTCGTTTTTTTAAAACAAATTACACTTCCGATTATTACTTTAAAAAAGGGAAAAAGGTTTTTTTTTTGTTGTTGCAACCAAATCTGTTTAATTAATATTTCACCTGCACTGCATTCCGCTAAACATCAAAAACACGAATATTAATGTTGTTTATGTTGTATTAATTAATGAGGACAAAACATACAAACTTGTTCTGATGCACTTTTTAAACGGAATCTAGTAAATTTCAATAGCAAGGAAGTTAATCCGTTTCAGTAGAACTCGTTCTGCTACAAATAATATCACTAAATATTGCTTGCATTTATTTACCGAAGTTCCCATTATTTAATGGAAGTCCGTTAGAAAAAAATCTTGCTCAAAGATATTAGGGAACATGCAAGACATTCTACACCGGAAATGTGCCAGTATTTCTGGAAAATCTTTAAGTAATTTACAACTAAGTAATTTTCCATATAACTACGATTAAAATATTAAAATGATCAGCCTCAGGTCAATAAAGCATCAGAAGGAAACAGTTTACATTTGTGATATTACTGCTCGCAATGGTTACTTCCTCTTAAACGAAAGAAGTATTGAATCTTGTCAAATTTTTCAGTTTTCACCGGAAATACTTGTTTTCAGGTTCTTCGAATACGAAAATATGGTTTTTGCGTACAGTTGTGTATATGTGTTTGAACAAACGAAAAATCATAGGAAGTTCAAGTGATGAAGGGGCAGAGGTAAACCTGTGATGTTCACATGTACTTTTCGTACACTAAAACATCTGGTGTGGAACACTCACACAACTTTCTCTTACTCCTGTTCTCAAAATTATAATTGACAAATGTTATAGTTTGTGTACCAAATATAACGAAATTCGTCGAAAACTGAAAAAACTGTTCAGTAAAGCGCACTCCCGGCTTACAAATTTTCTTAAAACTTGAAATTTAGGCCATCTATTTATTTCTATTTGATTTTGTTTGGATGACTGAATTGTATAATCAACTATGATACCACTTTAGGGGAAGCTGTAATCCCACCACCCTAAAAGTGCTCTTAAATGAATTTTCCCAGAGAAATGTATTAAATCAAAGTTATAGATCTTTGTATGTTTAGTTTATATAAGTTGTTTCAAGAAAATCGTCGGAGCAATTTTTGAGAAAATCGCAAAAACGTAAAAAAAACAACTAGTAAAGTGGTACTTTCGGTTGAGGAATTTCGACAGATGACCCACTGCCGGATCGCATAGGTGATTCCTAAACGTATATCAAGTTTGAACTTTGTCATACGATTTTTCGTTTTTGAGCTATGCTGTTCACATACATACACACACACACACACATCACATACACCACACACACACACAGACAGACCAGTTGCTACAAAAACCACTTTTTTGGACCCAGGAGACCTCAAAACGGATATTTCCAGTGAAAACTCAATATCGAGAATTTGACACGATTACAATACTTCCTCTTACTAGGAGTAAGAGAAAGTAAAAAACTGTTTTACTTGATTTTTTAAATAAAATCATCTGAAAACCGTTTTCCGTACTGATTTTTTTTGAAATGGCAAGATTTTCTTTAAACTCGTATACCCAGCACCAGTGGCGGCTCCTGACTTGGATATGTGGGGGTTCAACATTTTTTTTTTAAATACATTACCTATCATTATTAGTAGCTTAGCTAAATAGAAATCATGAAGTAAGCCAGGAGCCAGGTAAAAACCTGCATCGCTCCCCTACAATTAAATATGTTAAATTAACAATAAATCTGTCACTGTGCACCCAGAGGAGGATGTGAAAAAAAGAGTTGTACCGTTTGAGTTCGAAAATGAAGTGGTTAACTTAACGGTAATTTGTATTATCTAAATAAAGTGTTTCGGTTCAAAGGAAATGTCAATGAGTTAGCATCGATTCTTTGCTGGGTCCATATATCTTAGTGATGTTTTAAGTACCAACACCAACATCAAATTTGTATAAATAAAAAAATAATATATAAATATAATATATAAAAATCCACACATTGGCACAGGCAGATCACATCGAAAAAATCTGGTGTGAAACACTCACACAACTTTCTCTTACTCCAGTTCTCAAACTTATAATTGACAAATTTAATGAAATTCGTCGAAAACTGAAAAATCTGTTCACTTGGTTTACTATTTTCATGAAACTCAGAATTTTGGCCTCTATTTATTGTCTAATTAATTTTGTTTGGATGAATAGAAGTAATAATCTACTATAGAGCAGCTTTTTTAGAGAAAAAATATAACCCCACCCCTCCCCCAAAAGTGCCCTTCAATGCATTTTCCCGGAGAAATGTTTCAATAAAAGTGTAGATCTTTGTATGTGTGGTTGATGTTTGGAGTTTAAAGAAAATCGTCGGAGCCATTTTTGAGAAAATCGCAAAAAAGTAAAAAAATAATCCTTTAGTAAAGTGTAAGTAAAACGCACTTCCCGGTTATATCCGATTTTATCAAACTCGGAATTTCTACAACATTTTAATTCTAATTAACATATTTAGATGATAGAATTCTCATAACTGAAAATAGCACTTTAGCTGAGAACCTAACCACCTCTCGCCCATAACTGTCTTAAATGAATTTTCCCCGATAAATGTTTCAATAAAAGTTGGAGCTCTTTTATAGATTGATATATATGTTTGAAGAAACTCGTCCGGAGCCGTGTTTTTGAGAAAATTGTAAAAAAGTTAAAAAAAAACTAGTAAAGTGTGTACTTCCGGTTGGAGAAATTTTGACAGATAACGTAGGGTCAGATCCCATGATGATACCTAAACGCAATATCAAGTTTCAACTTTCTACGGTTTTTTTGTTTTTGAGCTAATCTGTTCACACACGCACACACACACGCACACACACACACACACACACACACACACGCCATTTGCTAAAAACAACTTTTTTAACTCCGGGTAAGATCGGGTAAGTTCGTTCGTATGATCGTAAATAAGGTTCACCGCGCTTGTAACCCCCACTCTTATTTTAAAAAATTTAATAAGAACATACACTTTTCTATACTAACACAATGAAATTTTATATATATATGTATCAAATTCTCCAGCGCGACGCCCAACTGTGGACCTCCAACTTCCTCCGTTTTTATAGATCTCCTGATACACATACAATTCATTCATTATACAACATGTTTAAGGAGCTCCTATAATGATATACGTTCCTATTCTTTTATGTCTGATTCTCAGATTTTGACAACAAAATTATTAAATTTAATTTATTTGATTTTTGATTATTTTGATAATCAGGCCATTATATACAATTTTTACTGTGACTAAATGTTGTTCGAAACTAATACAAAAATTGTAATATTTTTTTGATATGAAATATTGAATAAAACAAAATAAAAATATGGAAAATTAGTTCTTTTTTATTCAATTTTTTTTTTTCTAATAGCTGGGGGTTCAGTCGCGCAATCGCGAATACCAGTAGCCGCCACTGGCCAACACACACATAATGGCCTAACACTTTTATTTCAAGTATTTGTCCAGCAAAATTGTTCTTGGAAGGTTCTGGAGAAGTAGAATGTTAAACTTTCCTGCCACGTACCACTTCACAACAAATTGTGTTTCCATTGTCTGTATTAATAGCCTTGCTAATAAACACTCTAATTACAAGAGACTTTATAGAATAAGAGTTTTTTTTTTTTTTTAGTTTAATGCGAGTTAACATCTATGGACCTTGGCGTCAGGAGCCTTCTTAATGCTAGCTTCCGGACAGTGTTCTCTCTTTAAAGCCAGCTGAAGAGACTCCTGTGAAGAGAAAGTCTGAGGACAGCAATTCTGGACTCGACCCCCGTGGCCTCCGCGTTACTAGTCCGGCGCGCTACTTCTGAGCTAATCGTTCCCTGAGAATTAAGTTTTGCAAAGCTGATAGAGTGCGCTGCCACAATCAGGCCTAAAAATCAACAAGTATAGTCCGCACTTCCGACCGTATATTCAGAAAACTTCGATTTCTGGACAAAACTTAGTTTTGAAAATTTGGCACTTCCAGCTGCAGCATTAACAAAAAAGTAAGCAGTAATAACATAAAATGAATAGATTTCAATTGATATCTCCTTATTTGGTAGATAAGAAGCGTGAAAGTATCGAGAAAAGAGAAGATTGGATTTTCAAAGTTAAAAATGAGGTTTAAAAAACAAAATATTATTAACTAGATTCACATTTAGAAGGGCGTTTTGTAGAGAAAATAGGATTGGTCGAACGGTGAAGTCATTCTCTGACAAATTATGCGTAAATATAATGAAACGAGTCTAGAGCCAGCAGCAAACAGCTAAATGTGATCGGATATGATAGGATTACCTTGGGTTTTATGGAGCGCAACGAGGGGCGAATGTGCTTGCACCCTAATATGGGCTCTTCCTGCTCTTAGAGGCCTGATCATATGGGCAATATCCACTGAGAGCACTTAGCTGATAATGATCGCTGATAAAAAGGCTCTTTAATATATTTTTGAATATATAAATATAAAATTATTACACGTTCTATACAGTTATGTGCCCTTCCCCTTAAAAAGCAAAATAATGGAATTATCTTTTATGGGTGCAAGTTTGATGAGTTTTAAACTGTTGGTTTGAACTAACAGTGTTGGATGAGATGAACAGGGACTGAAGTAATTGTTAAACCAGTTATAAATAATTTCCAATACTTTATGGCACAATTCGCTCGATCGCTATAAATCTAATCTCCTGAAAGAATATCTCTGTCAGTCAGTCCTCTCCACAACAACATCCTCTTGCAAGTACTGTGATCGTAGTAATTTTTGGAAATTGAGTTTTTTTTAATGAATGGCCTCGCTCTCTCTCTCTCTCTCTCTATCTCTCTCTCTCTCTATATATATATAATGATATTATATTATATATCTATACTAGTATTATATATGTGTGTTGTGTGAGTGTGTGTGTGTGAACAAAACATTTCAAAAACGAAAAATCGCAATAAGTTCAACGATTGATATTCCGCTTTGCCGACACCATCTCATCGGCCACAAGTGTTTCGGTAAAAATCCGCAAACAGGAAAGGCAACTTTAGTCCATGATTTATTTATATCAGCTTTCCGCGATTTTCTTTAACCTTAGTATACTATCTAAATACATAGATACCTAACACTTTTATTTGGAACATTTTTTTTTTTAAAAATGGACTATAGGAGTTGCTGAGGAATATAAACTCTGTTTCAGGCACTCAACTGTTCAGGCTAAATTACACACTCAGTTTATCTCTATCATGATAATGATAAAACCAGACAGATTTTATAACGATATTTATTGAGTCTCTTGCAAATAAAACGCAAAATGTAAGAAAGCATCAAACAAACTCCACAAAAATGAGGGAGAGTTGAATTTTCATTTATTCATGAAGTAAAAGGTAAAATATTTTGTGGGGGTTGAAGGAAACACTTGTGTATTATTGATAAAGTTATCATTTTAGGTTAGGTGCTAACCTAAAACAGAAGGATGTTGTTTTCTTCAAATTACTAAATGAGATATTTCACAGTTTACTCTAAAATATTGTATATTCTATTGACAGATCGCACCAAGTTCTAATTTTCATTTACTAAATGAAAAGAGAGACCCAGCAAGGAAACAGTCAATCCGGGTACCATTCTTCAGTTTTCTATTTTAAGCACATATGCTTTGCTAGTACTGATATTTCACATTTATTTGGAAAATATTCCATAAGATAATGGATCTTAAGGGCATTCTAGGGGCTGTGTTGTTAATGTTCCTGTCTTCTTCATGGATTTTGATAGAAATATTAAGAGAAAATAATCAAAGTAAATACCAAAAAAAATTCCAAATTTTGTCTTTCTCTTATTTTGGATGTCTGTGTGAACAAAACATCTCAAAAATGAAAAATTGTCGGAAACTCAAACTAGATGTTCCGTTTAGATATTACCGATATTACCGTTAACGGATTAACTTCCGTTTAGATATTACCGTTACACTTGCAACGAAGGTTTCGATCAAAATCCATCATCCGGATTTTTTTCCCCAGTTTTGATTGATTTTCTCTAAAATATTTCCCATATTCTTTAAAGATCGCATACTAACTATACACATAAAGATTATCACTTTGATTTAAAACATTTTTTCAGGAAGGAGTGTTAGTTGATCCTAGATCTGTAAGCGTGAAGTTAAAGCTTCCCTGTAGTTCTACCTCCTGTGTAATTAAAATGCGACTGTGCAGACTATATTTCTAAGTTTTTCGTGATACGGTTCCAACGACTTCCTTTGCTAACTTGAAATGCTAACTAACGCCTACCACTAATAGATAGATAGATAGATAGATAGATAGATAATGCCTTTATTTTACAAAAAAGTATTTCTATACATGTATATAAACAAAAATTAACAAAGACTTACGCTTGGTCATTGACCTTCAGCGGAGTTTGTGCTATATAACTTAAGTAATGTCTTCTCCTTAATATAGTATAATAATAAAAGAAAAAAAAAAAAAAATGAATAAATATGCAAAGAAGAAAAAAAACTAAATAAATAAACTGAAGCTTAATTATATAAAAAATAGTAATAATAATAATACATTAAATAAACTACAAACATTAAATAAAAACCCTGGGTAAACTTTGAAAACATATAAAATTAAAAGTGCAATCAGTAATTAAATTCTAATATTAAACTGAATCTATGCCTACCACTAATATATGAAACTTTTTTCAGGAAATTTTGTACTTCTAAATTACGTTAAATTTGCCTCTAATTTGCACAACCTAATTCTGAGCTTGATTGTTAGCGAGCTAAGTGGTCCATAATCACTCACATTCAGCTACCTGCCATGTCCTATAAATCCCAACTTGTGAAATGATCGATTTGCTATCTTCAGTAGGTATGGTTTATAACCTACAGTTTTAAACCTAAACGTTTATTAATAATCCACGTTTCAAAAAAAAAGGTTTTTAGTATTACTTTAAGCCAGATGTGACGAGATGCGAAAAATATTGAATACGCTTCCTATTGTGAAAGTTTGTATGAAAGTGCAAGGTGTTGGGATACACAGTAAAACAGTATTTATAATTCCAGGTTACTTATTTTTTCATAAGCGGGGCCTTAATAATAATAAACATAATATAACATTAGCCTTCTGCATACCATAACCAGCCCCTATTACTGAGCCTTGCCACTAGGGTGCTCATCTTACAAATGTAGACAAAGTATGTTTTGGTTAGGAGTTAGATGTTTTTGCGTATATTTGTTTGCTTATATTTAAAGAGTGAGAATTTGATTGGCAGACTGTGCTTAAGTGGTGCATGAAAGAGCTTTCTAATCCCAAAAGGCTTATGGCTAAATGACGAGATGCCTAAAATTATATAACCAATTCATCTAAAACGAAAGTTTCTTAAAAATTATCCGGAAGTCTATTTTATTGAAAGTATTTTTTATTTCATTTTCCCGAGAGTTTTTCAACATTGGTTTCAACAATAAGTTTGTCAACATTGGTTTCAACAATAAGTTTGCTAACGCAGCTATAGACATATTATATTTATTTGAAAAATTTCCCGGGAGAGTTGATTTTGGAGGAGTGCTACGGTGGTTCACTGTACGCCATCAGTTATTTCAGGGGGGGGGGGGATTAGCAGTTTTAGTTGAAAAATTCCGTCTTTTTTTAGTGACAAATTTTCCAATAGCACTGAGAGAATTGCAATAACAGTAGTATGGATGTTTCACTCCAGATTTTTTTATGTTTAGATGATTTATTTTTATGTTAATAGGTAATTGATTTCTATTCGTTTCTCCCACTCTGTAGGACGGTTCCTTCGAATTTGACCGACGTGTCAATTCTAATCCATGAAATTTAAAAGGCAATTACTTTAATATCGCCGCAATGGGATCCCACTTTGCTGAAGTTTTCGATCAAACTTCAACCGATTTTGCTGAAGGTTTATTTTTTTAACATTGAAAATTATTTATGGGAGCGTAGTAATCTGAATGTAACGTAACGTAACGACACTTTTATTTTATAGAATGGGGGTGAATGGAAAATTTCAATCCAGAATGAGTGCCGAACGCTTACGGGGACGAACTAATTACCTATCTTAATTTTTTTTTTTTAAATTTAAGGCACGTCAACATCTATGGTCATTGGCGCCCGAAGCCTTCCCAGTGCACTGCCAGGCCTCTGGACAGAGTTCTCTCGTTACAGGCAACACTGTCCATCACCGGACAGTGGTTCCTAGGAAGAAAAAATCTAGGGGCAGCACAGCTGGACTCGAACACGGATCCTCCACGTGGGAGTCCAGTGCGCTATCCACTGAGCTAATCCCTATCCTTTTACCTTAATATTATTGCCAAAAATTAAATATGTTTGTATTAATTATTATTTGATCTTTTTTTTGGACGGAGGTTATCTTTTTAGGTGTGTAACCAATTTCGAATTCAAACTGTTATTATTACAAAAAAAAGTGACCATTCACGAATAAATGTTGCTATGATGTAGCCCAAAAAGCATAAATATTTTCAATTCTTGACATTTTCGTGAAATCAGTTTTTTTTTTTTTTAATTTTTTGCAATTTACCCAAAACCATTTTTAATGATTTTCTTTAAGCTGCACATGCTAAAAAATGTAGGTCGCGCTCTTTTTATTTGATCAATTTTGGCATGAATATTGATTTTTGAGAGATGAAGTAGAGCTTTCTTCTAACGTGGACCCTTTAGTGTGAACGGGTTGGTCTGAGACCCGTATAATATGAAGTCCAGTAAATGTATTTGCTAGAATTGAAAGAAATCGGTTAAACCTAAGTGTGAATTTATCGCAAAATTTCCTTACTTTTTTCGGGATTACGGATACAAACTACACCTATATATAGGGAAATATTTATTTTATGCTATTGTGGGGAATATGAGAGTTTGGTACGGCGCTACAATGTAGTCAAAGTCACGCAGTTTAATGCCCTAACCAGTATTCTTTATTTCATTTTAAGTCTTTATTTAATATAAAATAAAAATACAAACTTTTTTGAAAATATAATTATCTTAAAGACAGCTGCCATGGTACAAAGACCGTCGGCGGAGTGGATTATAAATGGCTACATAAACTACACAATTAATTTCTAAAGTAATTACCAAAGTTATTTCATGTTTCTTTACGGTATTATTATTATTATTTTATTTTTACAAATACAATAAGAAACTTTAGCAAATAACTCATTCACCCTTTTGCTTGTGATTAAACTGTTTGGTTTTAAAATTTATACGTACCCAGTTAAAAATAAGGATTAAACAATTTTAGTAAATTAATCTGCCTTCCATAAGCAAATAAAGATTAAAGCAGGCTTGAACCAAGGCTACTTATTGCTTTACAGTAATGAGCCAAAAGAGGCCAATCGAAAGCACTTAAAATTTCCAAAATGTCTACGTTTGAAATAGAAATATAGCTAAAATATTTTAATCTGACCTCACACATTCTAGAACAAAGAACCAAGATATGGTACATTCGATCATGTATTGGCTCATTACATAACAAACTTCTTCTGTATTGTCATGATAATATGGCGGAGAACTACCTAGGTACAATACACCAACCCGAGTCTTAATTATCTGATTTGTTCCAAATATAAATTACAATTGAAATAATGGTTGCAGCCTAAGCTAAAGTTAAGTTCTTTATTAATGTTATGGGAATCAAAATCAGAAACTTTCTGCGAAATTGCTTCTTTATATTGTAGCTGGATACATTTCAATCAATTATTAAAAATACAGTTCCATAATAATACAATATTAAAATTAAATTGGAAATTTAATTGATATTTTTTTTATAAGATTAGTGATTTCTACAAACCATTATAACTTGTTAGAAACTATTTGGGTCGCAACTATTTTTGATAACCTATTATCACTCATAGCCAAATCTTTGACAATTTAATTAAAATGTAATTTAAGGGTATGACTATAAATTGAAACCAGTTTCACTATAAATCAAGGCAGATGGTATACATACTGGCAGTTTAAACATTTTTTTAATAAAGAAGCGACATAGTTTTTCCAAATCTTCATAGTGATCTCCCCCCCCCCCAAACATGGGCTCCATAACAAGCCATAGAGCGACTTACACTATTAAATAATTTTAGTTTTGAATAATAATCTATTTGTTTGTTTTCTATAGGTGGGCACTGAAGTGTTCAGCCCTTGTTTAGCTTTAGATACATTATTTGCAATTTGTTTTGCGAATGACAATTTAGAAGGCCCTAACCAGTAATATCCCCACTATATTTGTAATACAAGATCGACTACATGTTTACTAAAACTTCCAAGTCTGGAAAAATAGTCAATTAGAATTTTAATACTGCTGCAATAGTGTCTGTAGACTGTACTAGATTTTCTTATTAGTTATGGAAGTTAAAAGACCAGAATATTTTGTTCGACCACCTTGGCTGTATCGCACACTTCAATGTAAATTTATCGCCAGTGTATATGGTAATACTTTTTCTGTGTTTCTGGAAAATAAGAAATATTATTGGCAGTAGACACGTTATAATAAATTGTATGTAGAATTGTCACGGAACTGTAGGTCGCCTCCAGTAATTGAACACTAATTTTGAGCACGTGCTCCATCTTGGAACTTACTCATTGATCGGTGTAATTCATTTCCGCACTCTGACAACACCGCTCTCAGATAAGATAATGGAAAAAATAACGCTAAAAGAAATCATGAAAAGTCACGGTATTGGATATTTTGAAGAAGAATTGTAAATCAGAAATGTGAATAGTAACAAGAACTATTGCATGAGTGTATCACACCTTATTTTATTCAATAAAATTTCACGCCAACGATTGCTATCGCAGTTAATAAGTAATAATTACACAATTTAAACAAAAAAATCAATCGATAACAAAATAAAAAAGTAATAAGGAATAGTAACACGTGTTTTTAATTAGTCCATTGTTGGTTGTCAGGGGTGAACAAAGTGCGGAATTTATATATATATATATGTATATATAAATGTATATATACATATGTATATATATATATACATATATATATATATATAGTTGTAATTTGTTAGCGGGTCTTTATTGAATGTGCAAATATTGCAAAATCCTTTGGAGATAGGTGTTTCTCTAAGCCATTAGAGTAGAGTGCCGGGACTAGTTCTAATTGTGCACAACTCCAGGCTGCATTGTGTACCATAGTCCTTTCACAACATGTTCAAATTAAATGCGGACTCCTACTGCTCTTGCCAGGTTTGCTGATTTCGCCCAATCCACACATTATACTTAGTTTATTCTGATTTAACTTTCAAACATTTTTAAATATTTATACAATGTGGATCTAACAATACATTTTTTTGTTTCCAATTTTTTGCTTTCTTTCTGCTATAAGAGCAAGCATTACGATCATATTAAACTTTTCTAATTGAAATTTCATTGGATAGTTGGTTTAATATTTGGTTTGGTACAACCAGGATAACAGCACGTCCAATTCAAAGATATCAGGCAATGTTCGTCTGCTGCGAATGTATTGAATGCAGCTTTTTCATACAGTTTTCTCCATTGATTATTAAACCAACTATTTTAACTTTACTCGGTATTCTAAAGCCTGTTGCTTTTATTTCAAATATTCTATGAAAAATTGCTTTAAAGTCTGTACTGGGGGACTAAGATGATAATCTTGCCTGTGAAAAGCCATTTCGGTATTTACTTTTAACCATCTTTACAATTTAAACCATGGGTGAAAGTAATGTATACATTTTTTCATTTTTATCGATTTCGTTTTAAGTGTCACCTCTTATATATTTCCGTAAGCGTCAGTAGTTTATTGAATACAATGGAATTTATACTTTTAGTGCTTAGTTTTCAGAGTGTATTTTGTTTGCAGCTCTTGAATGGTACACCGTCAGTACTGGTATTCAGTTTCAGTTTGTAATTACTTGGGGTTTGATGGTAGGAGCGGATGGGAAAATTTATTAAAAAGACGTTAGGTTACTAGCGGAAAATTTTGCATCATCATGACATCAAATTTGATTTAACAGTGTTTTTCCACAAAAATATTTCATTTTTGATTGGATTGAATGTGTCTGTGTGTTTATTTGTTAAAAAAAGAAAGAGATACTCTATTGAAAAATAAGATATGTTTTCTCCAGTAGCGCTCCCACTCTGATACGGGACGGTTATTGTGTTGTGTGTGATACCATATCTGCCAGGAGAGAGAGTGCAAAGGCAGAATGTAATGTCACATCATACACGCAGATATCTGCAACAAAGCAGATTGTTATGTTGGCTTCATCAAACTACCCCTCACATTCACAAACAGATCTCCCACACCAACTAACTTCTCCTTCGCTCTCTCCCCCCTTTCTCTCAGAATTTATTATTATTTTTTTAAACGGAAAAAGTTTACTTATTTAACAAATATGAGTTTGGCTGGGGGAAGGGCCAGTGTAAGGCTGAATATAATAAATAAAATAGGGGGAAGTGGACCAGCCACTTCTTTAGGGATCTAGGCGTCCCTGCGGGTTTCCCAGCCTAACAACACTACAATATACACTCATATTGACACCCTTAACACTACACACTACACATAGGACCTGCAGAGGTAGTTGATATGTGCAGCTACTTGGGTTCAGCGCACCCACAGGTAAACTTGAGCTCCACACCACACACACTCACTCACACCTGAAAACTCGACACTTTACAGACGACTACACTCACTGCATGAACAAGGACACGCACTCATTGAGAGCTCGGAGTA